>JAQZBX010019550.1:0-33714 GCA_029593785.1 Cabassous unicinctus | reverse complement strand
CTTCTCTGCAGTCCAGATATTACTGTAGGGAGGGCTGTAATGGAATTGGAATCCTTAAACATTATGGGGATGATCGGATCTTGGTCCAGTAAAGGTCAAGTATCGGCAGTCATCACCAAAGACAAGGTGGGCGTAGCTACCACAATGAAAGTCAGATTCAAAGCATCACTCAAAATAGTCTGAGTCGCATGGAGTTATGGCATTGACTAATAGATCATGGGGTACCTAGAAGTGAAATACATGGGCAGTCTACTTAATTTCTTCTGAATATGTATAAGCAGAAGAGTTCTAGGTCGAGTAAACAAAACTCTAACTCAAATTACAGATGTAGAGCATCATGGACCCTTAATCAATTACCAGACTTGAGACAGTTTACAGACCCAGAGCCCCTTAAGTGAGGAGAAGGCCAGGTCCCCTTGGGGAAGGATCCTGTTAAACTGCCAAAAATTTATACTGTTCATCTTCCTCTTGCAGTTACAAGAGTAACTGCATTGGGGAAAAGGAAATGATCAGACATTTTGGAGATTATTAGACACTGGCTCAGAAGTGACATTAATTGCAGGAGACCCAAAATGTCACTGTGGTCCACCAGTCAGAGTAGGGGCTTATGGAGGTCAGGTGATTGATGGAGTTTTAGCTCAGGTTCATCTCACAGTGGGTCCAGTGGGTCTCCGGATCCATTCTGTGGTTATTTCCTCAGTTCCAAAATGCATAATTGGAAGGCAGCTAATAGACATACTCAGTAACTGACAGAATCTCCACATTGGATCCCTGACTTGTGGAGTGAGGGCTATTATGGTTGGAAAGGCCAAGTGGAAGCTAGAACTGCCCCTACCTAGCAAAATAGTAAATCAAAGGCAATACCGGATTCCTGGAGGGATTGCAGAGATCAGTGCCACCACCAAGGATTTGAAGAATGCATGGGTGGTGATTCCCACCACATCCCCACTCAACTCCCCTATTTGGCCTGTGCAGAAAACAGATGCATCTTGGAAGATGACAGTAGATTATCATAAATTTAACCAGGTAGTGACTCCAATTGCAGCTGCTGTCCCAGATGTGGTATCATTGCTTGAGCAAATCAACACTTCCCCGTTCACCTGATAGTCTACAGCTGACCTTGTGGAGGAACCAGAGGAGCTAAGCCCGGAGAGAAACACAGCCCCAGGAAGAGAGGAACCCCAGAAGCCTGAACCCTGGCAAACGTCGGCAGCTGTCTTGCTCCAACACATGACAATGGACTTTGGTGAGAGAAGAAACTTAACGGCCTGGTATCTGTGGACTTCTACCCCAAATAAATATCCTTTATAAAGACCAACCCATTTCTGGTATTCCGCATTAGCGCCCCTTTGGCTGACTAATACAGTGATCAACAGCCAAAAACACACCTTGTGCCCATAATTACATACAGAAATATCAATACCTTTTTCCTTCACTTTTTCAGTATGTATTACTCATGCTTAAGGTGTAGAGATGGAACAATACTTAAAGAAAACACACAGTAGATTTGGTCATTGCCTTTTTTGGGCCATAGGAAGAGTGGTTCTTAAATCATCTCTAGGAGGAAAAAAAATCCATGTTCTAATTAAATAAATAAATAAATAAATAAAGCTATTTGGAAAACCAATACAACATGGCTTTCCTGTAGAACCATCTCCATTCCAGAGTTTACACATGATCTTTTTCAAACTAGACTCTCATCCAGTATATATACCATGTTGGCATATAGCACCACCATCTATCCAATTGCTCAAGTCATCCATAACACCTCTCTCTCTCTCTTCCACCCATATCATATCCATCATCAGTTCCTCTCAGTTTTACTCTCTGAGATCTCCTAAATTCATTTCATTCCTTCACTATCAAGTTGCCTTCACTTCTCACCTGGACTACTACAAATAACCTAACCAATTAGCCAGATCCATACTTGACCCCTTCTAATCTGTTCTGTGTTGCAGCCAGAGTAATTTTTTAAATGTAAATCTTTTCATGTTACCCTATCTTATTATATGATATCTTTTCATGTTACCCTATCTTATTACAGAATCTAAGTCTACAAGGCCTGAGGAATCCCCACTCCCAGCCTTATCTCTTACCTCTTTTTAGTGGTCCAGCCACTTTGAGATTACTTTACATTCTTCCAATGTGACAATGCTCCTTCCAAATGTCTTTGACATGTGATGTTCCCTCAACAAAAAGTGCTCTTTATTCTATCTCTTCCCTTTGTTAACACCTATTCATTCTTCATATCTTACGCCAAATATCATTTCCACAAGGAAGCCATTCCTGATCCCACAAAATGTCAAGCCATGTTATTTTTCACTTTTATAGAGCAATACACAGTTCCTTAAAAGAATAATTTTATTTTTATTTATGTGATCATGTGGTTAGTGCCTGACTTTCCCAGGAGATTGTAGACTACATGAAGATAAGGATCTTGCATAGTTTTGCTCATGTTGTACATCCAGCACTTAGCACAGGGCCTGGCAAATGGCAGGTGTTCAACAAACACTTCTCATTGGATGGTTGAATGAACTGAATAAAGGGTGGTACTGATGGTCACCCTAACAATTGTCTTACCACAAATGAACATCAAATACCTTTGTTCTCAGCTTCTTTGGATCCAAATTCATACAGCCAAAGTATATTTTGCATCAAAACTATAAGCTGATGAAATTTGCCTTTCCATCTACTTGTTCCATTTCTGATCCTTCCTTCTCCCCACCTACCACATGCCCAGTGTCTTCTATTATTCTCAAACTCTTGCAAGATTTTTATTTAGTTAGTTATCAAATAGAGTGAGCAGCTGTTCCACACAGGGTACTGTGCTAGACACAGGGGAACAAAGAAATGTTTAACAGTAACTCCCTCTACGAGATAAGAATTACTACTAATAGTTGGCAGTAATTATTGCAAACCTATCATGTGCCGATCACTGCTCTTTGTGATATATTTATCCAGCCAAGACTAGATGTGAAGCACAGCCATTATCAGTGAGGTGAGCAGAAGCTTAAAGGCCAAATGGTCAAACCCCCAGCAGCCAGCCTATTCTTTGACCCTCTCACTTTTCTCCATTCCCTACTGATAACTTCATTTTTTTCTCTTTGGGAGTTACCCAATACCAAAAAGCAGGCAATAAAACAGGAATGTTTTAAAAGCCATTTGTAGCTCAGGCCAGACTCCCTGCCATGCCAGGACATCTGCTTGGAGGGAGGGCACCGGGGAATCAATCAGAAGGCAAGTTTAAGGCATGTGTTTAATACAGCTCTCTGAACTGTGTGTGTGTGTGTGTGTGTGTGTTTTAGAACTACAGATTTTCATGCAGTCTGTTAGTCTCCTACGTTGAACCAACACTGTAGTGTAAGAATAAAGCAAACATTGGAATAACTCAAAGTTCGAAGGCTCCCGTGTCTTATTTCACAACTTCAGTAGCTGAGTTGTGCCTTTGCAGTGCCGGGATCAACCACAGTTGCAAACGCAGAGGCAGCAGCAAAACTAAGATCTCCAGGGAGAGGGGACTCCCTTCCAGCACCACAGATGACCTCCAATGCTTACTATTATTCTGAAAGGTGGAGAAGATTATTTCCATTTTACATGAAGAATCTGAGTCTCAGAGAGATTAAGTAACTTGCCAAATGTCACCCAGTAAACAAATGAGAAATGATTCTAACTTTGTTCTCTTTGCCGTGAAAGCTCATGTTCTTTCCACTGCACTGTGTGGTCTAATGGTAAGAAGCAGTAAAGAACATTTAAAACCGACAGATGCAGGATATAAGGTGATAGAGGGGAAGGTAGAGTTCCTCTGACAGGAGGGTTGTTGGGGAAAACAGCCTGGAGCACTGCAGGAAAAAAATGCCCTTGACCAAAGATACCAGTGATAGAAAGAGCGGGTCAAGCAGTTTAACTGACGTAAATGCTGCGTGCAGGGAAGAGATGCTATAAAAGTATACTGGAAGCAGAATGTGGAAGACTGCAGATGCTTAAACCAGGGTTATCATTGGGGCCCTGTGTTTCACCTCTTTAAATTCAGGCAAGACTTAGCTAATTAACCCCTGGAGGAAAGCCCTGCTAAAGACTTGTCATTAAAATTTGCCATTACCATATCCCATTTGCTGGTCTACTTGTATCCTGAATCTTGGATATTTCAGTTTATTCCTGACCCTCATTAACTCCCTCTCTGCATGAAGGTCAATCAACTTTCCCACTATATCTTTAAAACTAATTATAGTATAGCAATAAATTGTGAACAAAGTTCACAAATTGTAGTCTTCAGTGGCTGGCAGTTACTGTAAATATATGAAAGAGTTCCACAGACAAATAAAAGAGAGTGGTGGGGACTTTGGCAAACTAGATGATATGCTTCCCATTCAAATGTGTTCAAATTCAAACTTTGAAAAAACATGGTATTTACCCAAAGTAAGCCTTTAAGCTACCTGTATGTAATGTCTGTGTTTAAAAAATGTAACATTTGCTAACATTTACTAAGGGTATAATGTGCACTGTTGTAATTCCTTTACATATATTAATTCTTTTAATCCTCACAACCCCATGGACTGGGGAGGTAAGAAACATTCCCATTTTACAGATGAGAAAACTGAGGTGCAGAGAGGTTAAGTTACTTACTCAAGGGACACTCAGTGGTAGGACCAAGATTTCAACAAGACCTTCTAGCTCCAAGAGTGTATAGTGTTCTGCACCACACTATATGCCTAGACTTCATGCTGCTCATGCTGAATGATGTACTGCTCCCAGTCATAAAATACTAGGATCAAATATACTTGCAAATAATATCTCAGCCAACTCTGAAAAGCTCCCATCTGTTCAACAAATATTTATTGCTCCCACTATACTCAAAATACTGGGTGCTATCCACACAATCTTCATGACCAAAGCCAGAAAAGTACACTCATGTGCTTGCAACCTCACCGTGCATGGATGCCCCACTATTAAATTGACCTATATCACCCTCAAGTGCCCAAGCAAAACAAAATGCTAACCAACAAAACAGACATTCGATTTTACAGTTACTACTATAAGACAGATGGTTGATTGTTGGTATGAAATAAGAGAAAGATTTTAGAGTCACAATTTTTATCAATGCATCTATTCATAAAACTACCAATACAGTCGTCCTTGTTATCCATCAAATTGGCCTAGACTCTAGAGCAGCATTTCTCAGGACCACCTGTTTCATACACACCTGGAGAAATTATCTAAAATGCAGGAGTATGTACAGCCCTACCATATCAGAAAGTTTTGCAATGGGGCTCAGGGATCTGAACATTTAACAACCTCTCAGTATTTCTAATGCTCACTGAAGTTTGAGAACTACCAGTGAAACAAAGTATGAAAAAATAGACTTAACTTCCTAGATAATGTTGAGGTCTATAAAAGAGTAATTTTCAGTAAAGGAGAAATTCATGGTCTCTACAATTAGACACCACAGGTTCAAGTATGCGCTGAATCTACAGCACAATCTTTTTAAATACAAAAAATACCATTGAACTTTGAAAAATTACAACATTGAATAATTTAGCTGTCTATGATTATGCCTTTATATTTAAATTTCTAGAGTGATATATGGGAATTCTCTTCATTTACATCTAGCGACAACAAAACCAAAAGATTTTAAACAAATATCTGCTTATTTTTCTCTTGCAACATAAATCCACAGATAGTTGCTGACAATGATATGGCTGCTCAACCCTACCGTGGGAGAACTCAAGCTCCCTGTCTTTCTGTTCTTCCATTCTTAGTATACATCTTTGTTCCTTCATGGTCATAAAATGGCTGCTTTTGCTCCAGCAAAGCATTAAAGGCAGAAAGAAAAAGAAGGGATAGAGAAGTTCCAGTTGTATATGTCTCAAAACCCTCCCAGCAGATACCTACTCATGTTTCATTCATCTGAGCTGTATTATAATATCACACCCCAAGAGGCTGAAAGATAAAAAAAAAAAAACATGATCAGTTTAGACCACGGATCAGCAAACTACATCCCACAGGCAAAATTCTGCCTGCTATCTGTTTTTTGTAAACAAAGCTTTACTGGAACACAGCCACACATTTTTCATCAGTGTTTTCCTGATATCATAGCAGAGTTGAGAAATTTTAGTAGAAATTGTCTGCCACAAAGCCTAAAATATTTATCTGATCCATTATAAAAAAAGTTTGCTGACTCCTAGCTTAGACTAATCATAACCCATCAAATGCAGCTGGGAAAATTGCTGCACTAGGAGTTCTGGTGGCAGAAATGAATATTGGATTACCAATTCCAGTGTTTGCCATACTGTGTGTTCTCAGGCACCATGCTTTTCACTTGATCTTAGCCAAAAGGCCGAAAAGCAGTAGCCATGTTTTCCTTAATTGTTCCACCTATAAAAAAAGGGACCTTCATAAAGTTGTATCTACCTCAAAGTCTTTATTAGGATTAACAGTAAAAATACATGTGAAATATTTAGCACAGTGCCTACCAAATAGCAAAGACTCAATAATGTGAGCAATTAGTGCTACCATTTACATAAAATCTTTGCATTAGCCTTTTGTTTTCCTGAACTGCCTTCACATTTGGCAACTATTGAAAGTTCATTTCCGGAGTGGATTTGGCTCAAGCCGTTGAGCACCTGCCTCCCACATAAGAAGTCCAAGGTTCAGTTCCGGTGCCTCCTGAAAAACAAACAAATAAAAAAACAACAAGCAAAACAAATGAAAAAACTCACCCACATATGAGGTCCCAGGTTCATTTCCTGGTACCTGAAAAAAAAAAAAAAAGATCCCTTTCACATTAAAAATTATAATTACAAGAATTGTTCTTGTCTATCACCTTTTCTATTGGTAGTTTATGATAGTATGGACCTGAAAACACATTCTAAATATATATGGGACAAGATGACTGATTAGTTAAATGTTCTAGACCCCAAAATTGACTTAGACATATTTACCAGATATTATCTAACATCAAATGTAAAAGAACTCTTCACTTGTTTCACATATACAATACAGTGATAAGCGATTTACCAGATATCTTCTCTAAAGAAAATTGTTGTTTTTCTGGGTCCTCTCTCTGGCTTACTACATTTTCTGATAGGGTTCCTGTCAAGCCACAGATAAATATTTCAGTAAACCCCACTTAGCCTTAAGAGCTGTCCTGAAAGCATTCTTTGCACAAAGGTATTTAAGTATATGAGCTCAAAAAAAGGTTGCTTTATAATTTCTCTATATTTATAAGAATTATTACCTTATTTTTCATAGCCAAGGAAAAAATTTATATTAAGTATTTCATTCCTTATAAAATGAATGGAAAATGTGTTACTAATAGAACAATAGAAAAAGTTATTTTTTTAAATATAAAAGCATGATCACAGAAAGCTGAACTCTTCTATTATGTTTTTTCAATGTACAATACTAAGTTTCTGTATTAAAAAGACATGGATATCTACTTTCACAACATCGTTTGAAACACAGATAAAAAAATGTTACATGCTGAGCAATGAAATTGAATTTTTTTGACTCTTGAAGGAGAGCAATCCATTTCATTCAAGTCTTCCATATTTTTAAGTTAAAAAAAAATAGAAATCTACAAAATATTTTGGTAAAATCTGTAAAAATCTGCAGGGGTCCAGTGAGTAGAGTGACATTTCTTCCCTGCATCAAATGAATAACTCATCTTCGGGCCCCATCCTCATTTAGCTCCAATGAAATAATAACAGAAAGATTTGTAGAAAAGTAATTCTCTGCCCATTACAATCTCTCATGCTTGTTCTAGAATTATTCATCCAAACCAAGATGTGTTGCATATAGAATACAAGAAAAAGTAGCCCAGTGGCTTTAGGCTTGCAATTAAGTATTTACGGATGGCTTTCTTTGTGCTGTGGAAAAATACTCTAATACTCTATTACAAGACAGGTGGTCATGAGAAAGTAACTTCAACAGTGAAAAATTGGCCTATACTAAAATTTTGGCCTTAAAGAATACCACAATCTCCATTGCCAGGTATCAACAGAAATACTGTTATTTGGAACAAGATTCACTACACAGTCAAAAAAATTACAATACTGGAATATTGCTCCCTGTTCCCAATCAACAGAAACCCTTAGAAATTCAAACATGTAACTTAACACTTAAAACATACCAAGGCATTCTTTTTCATTGAGACACTCTGTGCCTTTTATTCTAAGATTACCCGAGACATAGCCTTCTCAACAATGCTACTTAAAACACTTTCTAGGATTGTGGTAAGATAGAGATGAACTAACAGGCAGAGCTGAAAGCTCTCAGAAAAACAATGGGGAAAGAGCCAAAAGCTGTCTGAGGGACCTGCTTTGGAGGTCAGCAGACCAGGTCAGTGCTACACAACTCCCGGAGGGTGAGGGACAGAGAAATGCATAAGTCAAAAATACAAACGTGAGTTTCTAAGCCCCAGCAGCAGCCGGGAAGATCTCCCCTCCTCCACCTTCAAGATACTAAGCTGGGGTAAAACACCTGGTTCACTGTAGCCAACAGAGAGGGGAACAGACATCTTCCTCCCTGTCAGCTAATTCAAGGGAAAGGGGAGGGCAGGTCGGGGTGCTTCTCTTCAGTGAATTCGCCAGCAGAGCTCACTTTGATTCTCCCATCTGGAGATTCAACACAGGAACACAAGAAAACCAAGACTGAAACACTTCCATGAAAAGGTGCACTGACAAGCACCATCTGCTGGCAAGTCTGGAAACTGCATGGACAAAAACTGTTCACGCTCTCTGTATCCAAACCCTGGGAGAAAATCTGCGCTCCACTAGTGAGTACCTGGCCTGATTTTGAAAACTTAAGCTGGGCAATTTTAAACACTGATAATAAGTTGAACCAAATGTCAAAGAAGAGCTGTGGGGAAAACAAGAATAGGCAAGAGAGTGAAATTAACTATCAGAGTAAATGCACCAACATATTCAGATGCGTAGACATCATCAAAAAAATTACAAACCATACTAGGAAACAGGAAGAGATGGCCTAGCCAAAAGAGCAAACCAAATATACTGAAAAGACACATGATTTAATACAATTAATCAGTGATAATCACACAACTGTCCTAAATTACTCCAAAGACTTTAAAGAAAATATTACTAAAGAAATAAAGGATATTAAGACAACACTGGGAGAGCATAAAGAACAATTTGAAAGCCTGCAAAGAAAAGCAATAGACCTTATGGGAATGAAAGACAAGATGGATGAGATTAAAAATACATTAGAGGCACATACAAGCAGATTTTAATTGCTTGAAGACAGAATTAGTGATTTCAAAGACAGAATATCTGAAGTAGAAAAGATAGGAGAACAGAAAGAGAAGAGAATGGAAAAAAAGGAACAGAGTTAGGGAACTGAATGACAATGCAAAATGCACAAACATTCTCATTATTGATGTCCCAGAAGGAGAAGAGAATTGAAAAGGGGCAGAAAGAATATTTGAGGAAACAATGACCGAAAACTTCCCAACCCTTAAGAAGGACATAAATATCAATACCAAGAAGGAAAACATACCCCAAACAGAATAAATCCGAAAAGACCTATCCCGAGACACCTACTATTCAGAATGATAAATATCAGAGATAGAGAAGATTCTGAAAGCAGCAAGAGAGAAACAAAGCGTCACCTACAAGGGAAACTCGATAAGATTGTCAACCTCTCCTCAGAAACCACAGAAGAGAGAAGAAAGTGATATGATGTATTTACCAGCCAAGAATTCTGTATCCAGCAAAGCTGTCCTTCAAAAATTAGGTTGAGTTCAAAGTCTTCACAGACAAACAAAAACTGATAGAATATGTTACCAAAAGACCAGATTTGCAAGAGATACTAAAGGGGGTACTGCAGCCTGAAAGGGAAAAACAAGGGCAAGAGATTTGGAGAAGGGTTTAGAAATGAAGATTATGAGGACGCGTAAACTAAAGGATAAGAAGAGAGACAATAGAACAATATGACAACAGAGAGCGGAAGGACAAAACGGATGAAGTAATTTGAAGTTTTCAAGTAGCCCTTCACATCTATCCCATGAACCCCGAAATATGGAAAGAGGACCTTTCATGGGCAAGAACACTCTAGGAGCAGCAGAAAGTTGCACAGAGGATTAAAAAGAGTGAATCAGCAGCAGAACCAACAGATTTCTCACCAAAGTCAATTCCTGACTATGACTGAAATTGATGAGATTGTTGCTGTTTTGTACAGCTATTGCTGAGAAACAGAAGACAGCTTCAACAAGTAAAACAATGGTTATTGTGTCTGCTTCTGGGACTGCAGAGACTGTAACTGAGAAGGAAGATGGTGCTCCAACCCCAGATGGCTGTTTCTATCAAAGCCCAATGAAGGAAAATGCATAGCATGAATTATTTGGCTCTGTCTTTTTTGACTGTCATTTGAAATTTTAGACATAGGGACATTTATTCTGGAGAAACAGGGCAAAACTCCTGTTTGTAAGATAAGTTTTTCAGATGAAGCATATAAATCTAAATGGTAACATTATTGTATAGTGTTTGGACTTTGCTTTGATTAGTTATGGTTTTTACTTTAGAATTCTGAGCAAAATGTTTTTTATGTAAAAATTTAATTTAATCCAAATATGTGGATGGATACGTTTTAAAGACACAACTTGAAAAGCAAATTCTTGAATAGTAAATAACTTGATCAGTGTTAATAAAATGTTGACTCATTGACTTTTGCTTTATGATAAAGGAAATAAGTGACTGCATTCTCTCCTAGAAATATACTGCTGTTACTATTCACTGTTTTCCTGCTTCTGTAGAGTAAGTTTTTCACAAGGCTTAAATGTTTTTAATATTCATTTTGATTTAAAGTTTGTGGTTGTATATGTGGAATCTTTGAAAGTTCAGCCAGAAATGCATGCAAATGTGAACATTCAGAAGTTTCTCTTAATTCTGATTTGTGCTTAAAAGTTTTTGTCTTTAAAAATGTTATAACGATGGTCATTGCCTCTTTCAGTATTTATTAGATGTGTGAAGTACTGCTAAATGTCACAATGATGGTTTTACTTTTTAGATTTTTACTGTAGGTAGGTTAGTCCTTACCACAAGTGAGTCATTTTTTAAATGTGCATTTTTAAATGAGTGGCTTTTACAGATACGTTATAAAAAATTGTACTGCTACATTAAAAAAAAAAAAAAACAGGGATGATGTGTGACGTGTGAGAGGGAGGGGGAATATGGGAATCCCTCATACTTTCGATGTAACTTTTCTGCAAACCTAAAACCTCTTTAAAAATAAAGTTTATTATATTAAAAAATAAAACACTTTCTAACCTTTGGCTCTGTGAATCTATCACTGCTAGTCCAGCAAAGTCCACTGCTTAATTGTGAAACCCCATTATTCTTTTGTATATACTTATATCTGTAAACACTCTGGTATTAATACCCAGGAGGAAAAATTTAGGTTAAATTATAAAGCTGGACAAGCTTCTAGGAGGAGAGTGACCTTTCACCACCATTCTTTCATCTTTTCTTCACACACCTAATACACCATCCCCTTGGACTACTAGTGTTTTCTACTTCCCCAGGACCTCTCTGATATTAACCAATCTACATTTTTTTTTCCTGAGAAGTTCCCCTTCTCTGAACCGTTATGACATCTCTTTCATGTTCAATTCTTATCAACATCCTGCCAAGATATCCCTTGGACTACATCCAATTATATATTTTTAATTCATTCACAAATCACTGATTTGTGCTGCTCACAAAAAAATGATTAGATTTCATGCACTATCTCTCCCAATAGCATTTTAACTACAGTCAAAATCAAAACTTTAAATAATGAGCCTTTAATGGTAAAATGCCAGATATCAATAAAGGGATGTATATAAGGTATAATGGTTCAAGAAAGCCTTCTTGACATCTCTCAAATGATCAACTGGAGCTGCATATCTATCTATATTTTAAACTGGCTTCAGAAAAAAAAGCTTTATTGAGGTATTATTTACATGCCATGAAATTTTCCCAGTTTAAATGTACAATCCAATCATTTTTAGTCAATTTACCGGGTTGTATAATCACCACAATGCAAAATTCATAACAGCTTTCTTCATAATAGCCAAAAGGTGGAAAGAAATCAAATGCCCAACAAGAAGTGAATGTATAAACAAAAAAAACCTGGCTTTCTTAATGAGAATACTTTAAATTTCACTGATATCTTAAATCTGATCATATTGTTTATTTATTTATTTATCCTTGAAGGGGGGTTTGGATTTGGAGAAAAAAAGTTTAAGTAGTTTGAAATTCTCCTAATTCACCATGAAAAGTTTGTACTTAAGAACAAACCAGCATCTATTTTGAATATCACTAAAGGTTAGCAGAAGAAAATTTCACCATCTACATTTCTTCTAGCTCCATTTACATAATGAATGTGTTGTTATATTACATAAATAAGATTGTTTGTTCTTTCAGTGAGCATCAGTCCAGTTACCCAGAAAAAGACTTCAGAAAATTTTCTTCCAGAGTCACGTCAGAATGATTCCAAAAGTACAGGACCCATCTTTGTGTTCATCCAATTATTTATAGACAGAATATGCTTTAAAATTTTAAATGATTCACAGTTGGCAAAGAAAGAGATGATGGAAGTAAATGTAGCACTGGAAAAGTTTTATGTGTCTTATAGGATCAAATTCTAATATATTACTGTAATTTGAGTTCCACTCTGAGAAAATCCTATTCACCAGAAGCTGACCAAATTTTGGCTAAAGCAGAAAGCTTTTATTGGATGCAATCTGGGCCTTTCCATTGCAAAAAAAAAAAAAAAAAAAAAAAAAAAAATTACAAAGACTGCCATTATTATATACACTTCTCCCACATCCAAAAGTATATGTCAGATAGATTATATAAAAGAGAAAAAACCCACTGGAAAGAACTTCTACCTCAGTGTGGAATGGCTTATGACTCTAACATCTCCTTACCAAAAACCATATGAATCAAAAACTGCCTTTAATGTTTATTATAACCTTCCTCAATAATGTTAAGCCTTCTCAAAATTCTCCAGTTTGTAAATAAGATGGCATTTTATTGTGTTTATCAAGAAGCAAGTCTAATATAGTTAGGGAATGCCTTTACTCTTAACCATTTTAAATCATGGCCTCTGGCTTACCTCTCGATTTGATTTAAAATTTTTATGTCAGAGACTCATTCACTGTTTGTAAAATTAGTTCTGCCTATATCTTAATGTCAATTATGATTTTCATTAGAATTTATATTAGTAAAACTGTGTTTTAAAGAAAACTTCACCTGTATTTTGCTAATGTAGTTGTCTTCATGTGGATATACCAAACACAAAAGTATTAATACTGTGAATGTATGAAGAAACAAAACATTTATAGCTCCTCTCAGAATTTAATGTCTTGTAGTTAATACATTGCCCTTGTCAATTTTTAAATTGAAACCTAATATCAAGTATTCCAAACTAATTTTTCACAATTCACCAAGCTCTTTTGAACACTAATCTGGTCGATCTCAGTGGCCAATTTCTTTTGGATCCATCATTTTATAGAAGTCACATTTTTGTACTAGTTTTGCAAAGAAACTAGTAAGACTCCTGGAAATTCCACCATCCCTGCATCATCCATTTATAGAAGAGACTGCAGATGTGCCAAGACTGGGAGGATACAGGAAGAGTACCCCATCCTCCAAGGAGCTCGCTGCATAGATTTATCAACACTCAGGTCCATCCCCTCCTCTCTGAGGATATGGCTTTCACAACTTAAAATATACCCTGTTTCATTTACCAAGGAGCATGAGGAATGATGTCAAAGGTTGACTTAGCCTATGACTAATTTATTTCAAACAAGCAAATTATGAAAAAAAAAAACTGTGTCTGTTATTGAAAGAGTAGAAGTCTTTATTATTTGAAATGCTTCTAAATTGTGCTATTATATATTTTAAACATTACAAGAAGGTTTTTTAGAGAATTTTAAAAATCAGTCATTTTCCTTGATGTCTGTCAAAATAATATCCACCTCATTCTGGAGGCAGGCAGAAAAGAACACTTTACATTTAGACTGTCAAATGATATTGTTACTAAAATATTGTAATATCATCAAAACTCTTTCAAAATTGTCTTGGATTAGCCCAATAATTAATAAGAAAAAAAAATTCTTGAAATAAAAGAAATGCTACTGTAAATATCTATAGAACAGTATTTTGTCTTTAAGTTTCTACTCTATGTTGTTAATACTAATGTCCCCATTTTACATTTGGTGGGATCTGTTAGGTGACAGAAGGGACTATCTCTATATTGCATTATCCTCACAGGCTTGTGCTTTAAGTCAGAATTTTTTCTTTATTAGAGAAGTTGTGGTCTTACAGAACAAACATGCATAAAATATAGAATTCCCCTATACCATCCTATTGTTAACACCTGGCATTGGTGTGGAACATTTGTTACAATTAATGAAAGCACATTTTTGTAATTGTATTATTAACTATAGTTATGTTTTTACTTAGGGTTCACTGTTTGTGCGTTGCAGTTCCATGGATTTTTAAAAATTTTTTATTCTGTTACCATCTATACAACTTGCATATATTGTGTATACAGAACCAATAGTATTTCTTGAGAAGCTTTTTTTTTTTAAGTTTTTTTTTTAAGGAGGTACCAGGGATTGAACCCAGGGCCTTTTACATGGGAAGCAGGTGCTCAACCACTTGAGCTACATCTGCTCCTCTTTGTGATTTTTTTATATTTTTATACCACTTTTCTTTCTCATACTAAAACATGATTTTCATTTAAAAAATGATTTTTTAAAAATTTGTCCTTCTTGTGTAGAAAGACATTTCTGATTCCCTGTCATTCACACCATTCCTTAAATTAAGTTTCTTGTAGCAGTGTTAGATTTTTCTGAGCAACCTTGTGCAGTTGCAAATATGTTTTTTATCCACTCATTACTCATAAGAATATTTATTGAACATCATTTGTACATAAGAAACTGTGCTGGATGTTGGCCAGGACACAAAGATAAATGAAATAATATCCCTGTCACCAAGAGGCCTAAAATTTCTGAAAGAAGACAAGACAGAGCCTAAATAAATTCCATACAAGGTGATTTGTGATAAGTGACATGTGACTAGTACAGAACACAATTGTTCAGAGGGCTACTACTATTGTCTTTGAAAGGGAGTATCAGAGTCCTATACTTTTCTTTGTAAACTCCTATAGGAATCAGATTTTTGTTCAAAATTAGCACTATTATTAGCCAGTTGAGCAACGAGAAAATAAATGGAGAAAAATATGATCTCTAGGATCTTTTCCTGGCATATTCTAGTGAGGTTCTCATAAAACCCATTTAAGAAATACAAATGTTTATTTAATTTTCAGACCTCAAAAATCAGAGGTTTTGTAACTTCCGTTTATGCTTTGTCTTTGCAAGCCAGCTAATTTATAACAACAAAGTCTTCATAATGTTTGGCTGAATTCAATTGATAGAATGTACATACACAACAAGAATCTCTATAGAAGTTGAAAACAACTGGACAACATTCTAAAACAGCCTTCTCTTCTGTGGTTTAACTGCCCCTATGCCCATCTTGCCCCCAGAGACCTCAATTTGTATTTATTTAATTACTGTTAACTGTCCCAAACCACTTCCTTAAATCTATCTTTATCTTTCTTAAATTTCAATAGTTGAGCATAATATATTAAAATTCTAATTAGAGCCTCTTAGCCCACTAGAAATACCAGAATTAACTACATTACTAACAATATGTTCTCAAACTCTTGAGAATGTATCCTACAGAAATCTCCAAGTATGAACAAAAATATATTAATTTTTGGTATTTTTATATTACAAAATAATTTTAATACGTTTTTAGCAATAAGGAAATAGTTAAATTATTGTGCTGTATACATATTTAAATGAATAAGTCAAATATATATGTAATGACATGGAAAGAGCTCCAAGATATAGAGTTAAGTGGGAAAAAAACAAGGCATAGAAAAACATACATATTCATAGAGATATATGTTTGTGTACATATGCATCAAAAAGGCCTGTTAGGATAATTGTCATTCTGTTAACATTGCTTTTCTATAGAGAGAACAGTGGGATTGAGAGAGGGCGTGAGGAGTGGGTTATTTTCACTTTAGTACTTATGTATTCTTTGACCATTTAATACCACACATGTCATAATTTATAAACACAATTATAACTTTAGAAGAAGTATTTTAATTTACAAATGTATGTTTCAGTCTACTGTTTGCAGACTAAGACCATCCGTGTTCTCAACCACTCAAAATAGAGTTGGTGGAAAAAATATTTTAGATAATTCATAAACAGCTTGAAAGAATTTCAATGCAAAATACCTTGTCACTCTAGAATATTCTAATTCTCTGTTTCTAAGGAAAAATTGCAATCTGAATTTAATTCAGGAATGTAGAATAGTGATTAAAGTGAGGTCAGGTTAATTGGAAAAATCTTGGCTCATTAGGAAAAGGTAAGTAGATGTTGGAAAGTCACTTCTTAAATCAGTTTACAAACTCTTCTGAATGTACAAATCTGGTTTAAAAGCTGGTCATTTTAAGAAACCAGGCTGTGGAGGCTGCAGAAGGAGATGTAGAGAGAGAGGAATGAGAAATAATGGAAAAACAAAGATATGATTGAAATCTGGGGAGGGGAACGTTAACTGCTGGGCAGTCAGTTTAAATTGTAATCTTTATAGTATACAAATTGAATAGAACTGTTGAGTTGGAAGGGGCAGAAAAGGAGCAGCTATCTTTTCCAATGGTGGAAGAAATACTGACTGTGAAGATACTGGTGGGATTAGCACACTCTTCTTCTTGGGTGATCCTAGTTCAGTAGCAGCAGCCTCAACCCCAACCCAAGAAGGGTAAGCATTGACTGCAAAACAAGACAAACCAGGTTTCTAAAGAGATCACATAGAGACAAGACTGAGGTTCCTTCAGCCTGCCCCAGAGTGAAAATCCTGGAAAACCACCACAGAAAGGCATGAAGTGGCTCTAGCTTTGAGTAAGTTGGCCCTTCCAGACGGGGTTCAATAGAAAAGAGATTAATGTTGTCTGGGTTTCTTATTTCTTCATATCTTGTACCAAATTGCATTTTCTTACAAACAAACACCTCTTATTGAGTAGTAATTTAATTACTACTATTCTGTCCCAGCTGGGTAGTTTTGACAGCCTTGTCAAAAATCACTATAGACCATAGATTCTGAACCATCAATTCAGTTCCATTGGTCTATATGTCTATCTTTATGCCAGCACCAAGCTATTTTACCAGTGTAGGTAGGTAATATAATTTAAAGTCCAGAAGTGAGTGTCCTCCAATTTTGTTCTTCCTTTTTAAGATGTTTCTGGCTATTCGGTAAGGACCCTTACCCTTCCATATAAATTTTATAATTGGGTTTTTCATTTCTTTTAATAAGGCTGTTGAAATTTTTATCAGGATTGTATTGACTCTGTATGCTAAATTATCTTAACGATATTTAGTCTTCCAATCCACGAACAGGAAATGTTCTTCCATTTATTTAGCTCTTCTTTGATTTCTTTTAGCAATGCATTGTAGTTTTCTGATTACAAATGCTTTACGCCATTGGTTAAGTTTATTGCTAAATATTTGATCCTTTTAGTCGCTATTATAAATGGAATTTTTTCCTAACTTCCTCCTCAGATTGCTCATTACCAGTGTATACGAACACTACTGAATTTTGCATATTAATCCTGTATCCTGACACTCTGCTAAACTTGTTTATTCGCTCTAGTAGCTTTGTTGAAGATTTTTCAGGACTTTCTAGGTATAGGATCATATCATCTGCAAATAGTGAAAGTTTTACTTCCCTTTCCAATTTGGATGCCTTTTATATTTTTTCTTGCATGATGGCTCTAGCTAGAACCTCTAGCACTATATTGAATAACAGTGGTGACAGTGGGCATTCTTGTCTTGTTCCCAATCTCAAAGGGAAAGCTTTCAGTCTTGCACCGTTGAGTACAATATTACCTGTGGGTTTTTTGTGTATGCCCTTCATCATGTTGAGAAAGTTACCTCCAATTCTGTTCTTTTGTAGTGTTTTTATGAAGAAAGGATGCTGTATTTTGTCAAATGCTTTCCTACTTCAATCCAAATGATCATGTGATTTTTCTTCTTTGATTTATTAATGTGATGTATTATACTAATTGATTTTCTTGTATTGAACCACCCTTGCATTCTTAGAAAAAACCCACTTGATCATGATGAATAATTCCTTTAATGTGTTGTTGAATTCAATTAGCAAGCATTTTGTTGAGGATTTTTGCATCCATATTCATAAAGGAGATGGGTCTGTACATTTCTTTTTTTCTAATATCTTTATCTGGCTTTGGTATTACGGTGATATTGGCTTCATAAAATGAGTTTGGTACCACTCCTTCTTGTTAAATTTTTTGGAAGAGTTTGAGTAAGATTGGTATTAAATCTTTTTGAATGCTTACTAGAATTCACCTGATAAACCATTTGATCCTGGGCTTATCATTTTGGCAAGTTGTTTGATGACTGTTTCAATCTCTTTACTTGTGATTGGTTTGTTGAGGTCTTCTGTTTCTTCTGGGGTCAGTGTAGGCTGTTCATATGTTCCTAGGAATTTTTCTATTTCATCTACATTGTGTAGTTTGTTGGCATACAGTTGTTCATAGTATCCTCTTATGATCTCTTTTATTTCTGTGGGGTCAGTAGTAATGTCCCCATTTTCATTATTGATTTTATATATTTACATTTTCTCTCTTTTTTTCTTTGTCAGTCTAGCTAAGGGTTTGATATTTTGTTGATCTTCTTGAAGAACCATTTTTTGGTATTGTTGATTCTTTATTTTTTGTTGTTGTTGTTCTCAATTTCATTTATTTCTGCTCTGATCTTTATTATTTCTCTCCTTCTGCTTACTTTTGGAATAATTTGCTGTTCTTTTTCTAGTTCCTCTAGTTGTGTACTTAGGTCATTGATTTTAGGTCGCTCTTCTTTTTTTAATGTAAGCATTGAGAGCTATAACTTTCCCTCTCAGCACTGCCTTCGCTGCATCCCATAGGTCCTGAAATATTGTGTTCTCATTTTCACTTGTCTCAAGATATTTATTGATTTCTCACAATTTCTTCTCTGACCCACTGATTGTTTGAGTATATTACTTAATCCCATATATTTGTGAATTTCCCCTTTTCTGCCTTTTGTTGATTTCCAACTTTATTCCATCATGATCAGAGAAAGTGCTTTGTATAATTTCTTTTTATTTACTTATTTTTAATTTTTTTTATTTTTTAAAAGATTCTTAGATTACATAAATGTTACACAAAAAATATAGGGATTCCCATATGCCCCACTCCCCACACCTCCCACACCCTCCCACATAAACAACATCCTTCATTAGTGTGGCACATTCTTTGCAATTGATGAATGCATCCTGGGGCATTGCCACTGAGCATGGACCATAGTTCACATTGTAGTTTACACTCTCTCTCACACAATTCTGCAGGTTATGGGAAAATATAAAATGGTGTATATCTGTCATTGCAGTGTCATTCAGGATAATTCTCAAGTCCTGAAAAAGTCCCTGTATTACACTGGTTCTTCCTTCTCCCTGCCCCCACAGCCTCCAGTGGCCACTGCCTCCACATCACTGTTGTAATTTCTTCCATTGCTAGAATCATAATAAGCCTATAGTAGAATACCAGTAAGTTCACTCTAGTCTATAGTTCATTCCCCAATCCTGAGGATTCTGGGATGGTAATGTCCATGTCACCTCTAATTGAGAGGGGGCTTTAATCCCATACAGCCGATGGATGGGACTCTCTTGCTTGTAGCTGTATGCTCTCTTGTTTCCTTGGTATGGTGGTTGTTAATCCTTACCTCCTTGTTAGTTGTCCTGGGTGAGTCCAATGAACTGAGAGTAGGTATTGCAACCCCACTGAGGCTCAGTGCCCACCTGGCACATGGGCAACCCAAAGATTCCAGTGTCTTGGATGTACACCTACAAACTCCAGCACCAAGTATAGGTTTGAATAGAAGGGATAGATGAGCCATGTGTAGGGAAGCCATAACTGAGTCCAACTCTGTCACTCTCAGGAGCTTTCAATCTTGATAAATTTATTGAGATCTGCTTTGTGACCCAACATATGGTCTATCTTAGAGAAAGATCCATGAGCACTTGAGAAGAATGTATATCCTGCTGTTTTGGGGTACAATGTTCTGTATATGTCTATTAGGTTTAGTTTCTTTATTATATTATTCAAGTTCTCTGTTTCTTTTTTGATCTTCTGCTCAGATGTTCTATCCAATGATGAGAGTGGTGTATTGAAGTACCTAACTATTATTGTAGAGACATTTATTTCTCTCTTCAGTTTTGCCAGTGTTTGCCTCATGTAATTTGGGGTATCCTGGTTGGGTGCATATAAACATTTATGATTATTTCTTCCTGGTGAATTGTTTCTTTTATTAATATATATTGTCCTTCTTTGCTTCTAATAACTGTTTTGCTTTTAAAGTCTAATTCATCCAATATAACTATAGCTACTCCAACTTTTTTGTTGTTGTTGTTACTGTATGCATGGAATATCTTTTTCCAGCCTTTCACTTTCAGTCTTTTTGTATTCTTGGTTCTAAGGTGAGTTGCTTGTAGGCAGTACATATATGGCTCATATTTTTCAACCATTCCACCAGGCTGTGTCTTTTTATTGGGGAGCTTAATGCATTAACATTCAATGTCGTTACTGTCAAGACAATACTTACTTCACCCATGTTGTCCTTTGGTTTTATCTGTCATATCTTATTTCCACCAGTCTTTTTTGCACTTCTAGTTACTTCTACTGATATAATCTTCATTTCTAGACTCTGTTCCAAGCCTCTCTCTCCTGACTTTTCTTTTCAGGCTGCACCTTTCATATTTCCTTCAAAGCCAGTCTCTTGGTCACAAACTCTCTCAGTTCTGTTTATCTGTGAATATTCTAAACTTGCCCTCATTTTTGAAGACAATCTGTTGGATATAAGATTCTTCGCTGGCAGTTTTTCTTTTGCCATATCTTAAAAATATAATACACATGCTTCCTTGCCTCCGTGGTTTCTGATGAGAAATCCACACTTAATCTTATTGGGCATCCATTGAATGGGATGGATCACTTCTCTCTTGCTGTTCTCAGGATTCTCTCTTTGTCTTTGACATTTGACATTCTGATTAGTATGTGTCTCAGAGTAGGTCTCTCTGGATTTATTCAGATGAAAGTACATTGTGCTTTTTGGACACAGATAGGGTTGGGAAATTTTCTACCATTATTTTTTCAAATATTCCTTCTGTGATGTTTCTCTTCTCTTGTCCTTCTGAGAAATCCATGACACAAATGTGTGCATGTCTCTCACCATCAGATACTTCCCTGAGACTCAGTTCAATTTTTTTCATTCTTTTCTTTATCTGTTCTTTTGTATGTTTGTTTTCAAAGGCCACATCTTTAAGCTTCCCGATCCTTTCTTCTGCCTCCTCAAATCTGATGTTGTATGCCTCCAATGTATTCTTAATTTCATTTATTGTGCCTTTCATTTCCATGAGATCTGCTATTTTTCTATGTATGTGTAAAATTCTTTGTGCTCACCAATGTCTTCTTAATATCCATAATCTCTTTAACCATCTTATTGAATTTATCAGGAAGAATTTGCTTGAATATCAATGATTAGTTGTCTTAACTCTTTTATGTCATCTGGAGGCTTATCTCATTCCTTTGAGCTTCCTCTCTGCCAGAGGTAGGACTGGAGCTTAGCCTATGACTGCAATCTGATCTAGATGGAAAGAGGCCGGTCCCCACTGTCACTGTGATTTTCAGTCACTGTGATTTTCAATCAGCCCTGCTTCCCCTCATCCCAGGGGCAGAGTTAAAATGGATACTACTGGCCTCTTACTGACTTGGACAGGTTCAAACTTTATCTGTTCCTAGAATTCTACTTTAGCCAATCCAATTTACTAATCAGTGGCTGAAGTCAGTACCTGACAGTCTCTTACTCCCTTGTTTTTGGGAAATAGATCTTCCAACTCAGCTAGGGAATAGCTCCTGAGGCAGCTTGCACTGCCTTCAGAGTATGGGCACCGGCCTCTACAGCGTGGAGTGCTCAACATGTGAATCTTCACTACAGATGGAGTCTTCTCACTCCGTTCTTCCAAGGATGTTGCAGGATGCTCTTCTGGGATCCCCAAACAGGTGTTTTAGATAGCTCTGAATGATTACTAACTGTACTGTAGGATAAGCTGACTCTTGGAGCTCCTTACTCTGCTGCCATCTTGCCCTCTCCTACAGTATTTTTTTAAAGATTTATTTTATTTTTATTTATTTCTCTTGCTTTCTGCTCTCTGTTCATCTTCTTTTTAGGAGGCACTGGGAACCGAACCCGGTACCTCCCATGTGGCAGGGAGGCACCCAATCCCTTGAGCCAACTCTGCTCCCTGCTTTTTGTGTCTCTCATTGTATTTCCTCGCTGAGCCTTTTCATGGAGCATCTTGATGCGTCATCTTGTTGCATCAGTTTGCCACGCCAGCCTGTCACGTCAGCTCACTGTCTTGCTCGTCTTCTTTAGGAGGCACCGGGAACTGAGCCTGTGACCTCCCATCTGGTAGGTGGGTGCCCAACTGCTTAAGCCACATCCACTTCCCTCTATGGTATTTTTTAAAGTTTGGAAGGGAGAAGAGACCCTCTAAAGATTTCTCTCAATCCTCAGTGACCTTCAGGTTTTAAAACCACAGCCTCAAATCTAGAATTCACAAAGGAAAGTAATGAAAAAAAAAAAAAAATTAAGTCTAGTTCCACCCTAGTTCAGTGAGCCTGTTATCTAGCAAAACTTCCAGAGAACACAGCACATTTCACAAAAGTAGCAGTTGTAGAAAGCTGCTTTGGGAAAAAGTCTTAATCCCTCCACTGTAGAACAGACTCAAAAGTGTGAAACACAGTATCAGGATTTAGTTACATAGAAAATCCCCATGACATGTTTCTGCCTCCCAGAGAGGATTCAGTCTAGGCTGACAATGAATAAACTAGTAGATATTTATCCTTTAAAAAATATTTTTAGGAAAATAATATTTTTTAACTCATTGATATCAAAAATGAAGATGCCATCTGTTTTTCATCCATTTACACTCAATTAATCAGAAAAAAAAATTAAGTTCTCTGTCAGCAAAGTGAATGGAAGTTTTCTAAAATAAACATTTAAAGACTTTATATTTGCAACCTAGTGAAAGAAAACAAAAAACTTTGTTTCAATAAGCAAACATGACCTGCCCTAATGCTGTTTTCTTTTATTACTCTTCAAAACAATGTAGCGTATGATTTTTTCCTGTACATTTCAAACCATAACCAACTCACTTAAAAAAAAAAAAAAAGCAATTGCCCTACTTTAACCTTTAATATCTAAGCTGGCAAGGGACATTTATAGACCTCAATGCTGTGTGGGAAACACATTTTTAAAACACAAAAATTCTTCTGTAGGCAATGTACAATTTAAGGGGGTGGGGGAATAAACCTTTAAGGAATGATTAAACACTGGAAATTCACATGGCATCAGAGGAAAATATTCTGACTTGTACACAGTATAAAGTAGGAAAATAAATATGGCACATGGATAACATGCTTTTTGTAAAATATTCTTTCTATAGCTTAGATCCCATGTGATGTTGCAGTTGCTATAGTAACTATTTTTGTTCAGCAGGAAAATAGTTACGTGCAGAATGCTTACAGTTATTCACCAAATTCTCAGTGAAAATTATACCAAATGCAAGTGATAAATTTAAATTCTCAATGCACAAGCAGTTTGTGTCCCTTAATTTTAAAATTACCGACAAATATTTCTACGAAACATTGTTTTTCCTACAAATATTATTTTTCATAAACTTCATTATCTTATAAACAAAAATGGCTGAGCTAGAAAGAATGTTTAACATCTCATAATTTAATAGTTTATGTGGAGCGGCAATGTGCCAAAAAGATTAATTAGCTTAATTGATTGTAAACCTTTAAATAAAAATTGTACAAGCATTTTTAAAATTTCAGTTTTAAACACCCAATGAGCTGATTTCTACCCTTCCCCATCACGAGTCTTACAAAACCTTCTCAATGGCACATACATTGAATAAATACCTCAACACACTACATTTGCCAACAGAGTTCTAAAATCAACTTTGTAAATGTCATGATCCTTAACGCTATTGTGGTATAAATGAAGAGCGTTCCTTGAGTCCATTTGGCTAAGATCACTAGCGTACTTTGTTTCCCCAAGAGAAGAAAGAAGAGTAGTAAACCATTTTTGCAGAATGTCATTCTCCCACAACAGTTTATGAAAGAAACATCTGTGACAAGAATCTCTAATGCTTTTCTCAAAGCCACAGCTGACAGTAAAAGAGCATTGCTAAAAGTGGCAAATCAATCCCATTCCGCCCTTCCCAGAGCATGACACCTAATTTGCTATGTATCACATGTATTTTCCTCACATGTGCTGAGAGACTGTGACATTGATGTGGTGGCTTTCATCCAAGCCTCAGCTGAATAAACACTTGGGCCATACAGTGGGCAAGCTGGCATCCTTAAAAACGTCTTCTGTCCCAGGCAAGTTAACTTCACCTCGGGGAAGCATTTTTCTAAGTTTTAGTTTGCAATTTGGGCGCATAAATGGAATCTCTGAACACTGTTTGGAAAACCTTAAATCACCAGACATACACAAAGCACATTCTGTATTTTTTAAAACCAGTTTGCTTGGAGTAATGCAATTTTTATGTGGCTACCTGAAAATATATGCAAATCCCATAGACAAAAACAAACAGTATGTAGGATCTCTAATCAAATAATCCCACTGCAGAACATGTAGTTAAAAAAAAAAAAAAAAGAAGCATAAAATAACCACATTATGTGTGTCTGAAACACGTACCATTGTTTTTTTGTAAACATTTTATAGAAGTATAAAATTCATGTTGAAACATTTATAAATTTCAAGTGTTCAGCTAGATGAATTTTGTAAGTGAATACACTGGCAATCAAGTAACAGAAAATTACCATCAGCACAGAAGCTCCCGTTTTACCTCCCTGACTAAACTTTTAACAAATAGAACAGCTCCATTTAAATGATATCAAGGAAATAATTCAAGTTCTAGTAAAGAGTATGGCTATATCAAGGCCCCTCGAGTTAATGAGGATATCTCTTTATTTGTGCGTCTTCAATGCACTGCAATGAGTCTTTTTTATCCTCCAACAACCAGGAAAATCACCAATTACCATTCCCCCAATTAACCAAATTTTCTCCAATGAACTTTTCTAAAAATACAAGAATGGGGGGGAAAAAAGTAGAGGTGGGTCACCTCTGTCATGAGTTGATTACTGTATTTCCCTTCCTTCCAAAGAACTTTAATGTAAATGCCCTTTTTCTATCGAAATTACACATAACAAGGAGAATACATATACTATAATTTTTCTGCCTTTCAGGTTTCTCCTTAATATGATAATTTCCAAAGCAAAAAAAAAAAATCTCCTTTTAAAAGCTTAAAATTAATGTAGAGTAAATGTGTTTTGTTATGCTCTTTGACTCACAGGGTGTACTTAGACACTCTGTCTATGACACTAAGTACTTGGTTAGGGGTCATGACCATCTGAAGCAGTGCAAGCTTCTATTAGTAACCCCGTCCACACATTCCTGAACCTCAGAGTAGAATTTTAGTGGTCCAGATTCACATAATCACTTCAAGAGTTCCATGTTTTCAGAACTTAAAATTCTCTTTCTTGGTTAACTTACTCAGAAGCTTAAACATTGATGTCATCTTTGGCACTGTCCTTTTTTCAACTCTTACATTCAAATGAAGAGCAAGTTTTGTCACTTCTACCTCCAAAATGCCTTTTGAATCTTTGTCCTACTGCCATTTCCCACCCCTGCTGAGGTCTTTACTCTTTCCTAAACATGCTAGTGCATATGCCATTTCATCTCTCTTCAATGACTTCTGTCTCTTCTGTCTTGTAAATGCCTCCTCAGCTTTCAAAGCTCATTTGAGATGGCTCCTCCTCCAAGGGCTGTCCAGGACCCAGCCTACACCCTGGAGCAGAACCAGTACCATCCTTGCTCCTCTCACGGCAAGTGTCACCTTCCGTAATTTCATGGTTGTATGTCTGTATCCATTCCTCAGGTAGTACAGGAATATCAGGCTGAAACAAGTCTTTTTCATCTTTATGATGTGTGCCATAAATGTATCACCTAGGATATAATAGATACCAAACAAACAATGCAAGAATGAAAGGAAAGAAAATATGCTCTATCCGAGAAAGAAAAGAACACTCAGAAGATCACTTTGGGCCACTCATCTGTCTGAATCTACTTCCTTATATCACAACTGGATGTGCTGTCTCATGAACATAAGAGAGGGGTCCCTAGTGAGTGTTCCACTAGCCCTGGCAGAGAACTAGCCTATATAAAGAATTATATTAAAAGCTCCTGAACAGCAGGAGCCTGTTCTTCATTTATTCATTCAAAAACGTATTGTGCATCTACTATATGGCAGGCACTGTTCTAAATCCTGGGAATACAGGAGTAGATATTATTAAACAGAAGAATCAAAAATCCCTCACAATATGGAGGAAAGAAGGAAAGACAAAAATGAGCAAATACCAAGATGAAAAATAACATATATCATCTGTTAGATAGTGATAAATATTAAGGAAAAAAATTAATCAGGAAATGGGTTTATGGGAGTTTAAAATGTGGATAGGGTAGCCAGTGTCTTTTCAGTAAACATCTGAAGGAAGGGAGCATATAATTTCAGTAAAGACAGATGGCATAACCAGGACCATCTTTCCTGCTGAGAACAAGCAAAAAGGCTGAAATAAAATTTTAAAACATGTCTTAAAAACATCAAGGAAGAGAGTGAAGTGTTACCAGGCCAAAATATAGGAGACTTTAAGACCCACAGAGGTATGTCCAGAAAATGAAAGTCCTCTCTTGAGGAAGACACCATGATGTTAACCACAGATTATTTCTATAGTCATTAAAACGCTTATAATAAGAGGTTACAAGTACAAGATGTTACAATACCTTTTAAAATGCTAATGGCATGAGCTAATTCCTTTGTTAAAAGTATGGGGGAAAGCTGATTTATCTAGAAATCGTACCTGTGATCAATAATTTTCCCACAAAGAAAACTCAGGTCCAGCAGACAGCTTCACTGGCAAATTCTGCCTTCCACTCAAGGCAGAAGTAATTTCAATTTATGAAATTCTTCCAGAGAATAAAGAAACATGTATATTTCTCAACTCATTTTATGAGCCCACAAAACCTTGACAATGACAGGACGAACAAAGGAATATTAATGGCTAATTTCACTCCTATACATAATTGAAAACTCCTAAACAAAATATTAGCAAACAGAAACCATAATTATATAAAAATAATAATACATCCTGGCCAAATTGGTTTTATATTAGGAATCCATAGTCAATTTAATATTATATAGTAAGTTTAATTTACCACATAATCAGATTAAAGAATTAAAAGCATGCAATCATCTTAATAGATACAGAAAGCACATTTGGTAAAATTCACGATCTGTAGGTGTTAAATAAAAGAAAAACTTTTAGTAGGTGAAAATAGAAGAAAATTTAGTAATACTGAATATGAATATCTACCAAAAAAAAACTATAGCAAACATCAAAATAAGTGGTGAATTGCAAGTTTTCACTCTGAGATGGGGAAAAGGATAAAGATGCTTTCTATCCACACTTTTACTCACCATTTCAATTAAGTGATCACCAGTGCAGTAAGGCAAGTAAAGAAATAACTGAAACAAGCATTTTAAAGGAACCAACAAAATGGTCATTACACTCTGATATTTACATAGAAATCTTTTGATTATTTACATAGAAAATCTATCAAAATCTACACATAAATTACTAGAATTAATAAGAGACATGGTAAATTTGTTGGGGACAAAATTAATACGTAAATTCAATACATTTTTCTATACAATCTACACACAGAAAATGATATCTTTAAAAGATATCATTTATAATAACATCAAAAATACCAAATATTTAGGAATAAATCTAATAAAAGATGTGTAAGACTTCTACAGGAAAAATTACAAAATGCTACTGAGAAATACTAATGAGGATTAATAAATGGAGATATATCTATGATGCTAGTTTGTAAGACTCGGTATTGAAACCATGTTAATTCTTCCCAAATAGTTCTACAGATTCAGTACAATCCCAATCAAATACCGGTAGGGTGTTTTGTGGAACTTGACTAACGAATTCTAAAATTTATATGGAAAAATGAAAGGACATGTATAACCAAGACACACTTCAAGAGGAAGAACAAGATGGAGGAACTTGCTTCAGTAGCTCTCAATTAAGAGAGTGTGGAATTGGCACATGTTAGACAAATAGACCAATATAAAAGCAACAGAACTATTATGAAAAAGGTAGCATGCAGAGCAGTGGGGAAAGAATAGCCTTTGATAAATTATACTATGACAATTGGATATCTATGTGGAAAAATGAATATGGACTCTGACCTTATATTGTACACAAAATAAAAATAAACATGGTGATAGATATTTTGTGCCTTATTTAAGAAATCTCTTCCTACCCTGTGGTCTAAAAGAAGCTCTTCTAAAATTATCACCTAGAAGATTATGGTTCTGCTTTTTTAGGTTATACACCAATAGAGAAGAGCATCTACTTGATCTTGGGATAGAGAAAGATTTCTTTAACAAAATACAAAAGACCCTAGCCAAAAAGTAAAAATTGGTAAACTGTACTTCATAAATCTAACAACTCCTGTTTTTCAAAGATGCTATTAAAAGAGTAAAAAGATAGCCCAGAGAATTGGAGAAGATATTCATAACAAAAGATAATATCAAGAATCCATGAAGTGGGAAGCGGGTGTGGCTCAGTCAATAGAGCTCCCGTTTACCATATGGGAGGCCCCGGGTTCGCTTCCCGGGGCCTCCTTGTGAGGGCAGGCCAGCCCGCGCGGCCCGGTGGGCTGATGAAGCAAGACCTCACAACATGAAGTGGGTGTGGCTCAATCGAAAGAGGTCCCGTTTACCATGTGTGAGGCCTCGGGTTCCCTTCCCGGGGCCTCTTTGTGAGGGCAGGCCAGCCCGCGCGGCGTGATGGGCTGATGCAGCAGGACCTCACAGCAAGGGGGAGATAAGCAGACACGGAGAGAGCACACAGCGAATGGACACAGCAAGCACAAGCAGCAAGGGGGGGATAAATAAATAAATAAATAAATCTTTAAAAAAAAAGAATCCGTAAAGAACAACAAATCAAAAGAAGAGAACAGAAAATTAGACAAGAAAGCCTCAATGTGCACTTCAAATGGACCCTAAACCAAAGAAAGTCTCCTTAATCTAATTAGAAATCAAGGTAATACTAATGAAGTCTATAATGCATAACATTACACACATACCAGATTAGAAAAAAAATTCAAAGCCCAAACTATATCAAATATTAGCAAAAGTATGGAGCAATAGAAGTTGTCATACACTGCTGGAGTGAGTGAAATTGACACAAACACTTTGGAGAACAATTTGGCATTATGTAATCAGTTATAAGAACAAACACACACTGTGAGACAGCGATTTCAATTCTGGGTGTATACTCTGAAGAAAGGTATACAAACTTAAAATAACTCAAGTTCAAACTTTGGCATATTCATGCAATGGAGGCACTATAGAACAATGAAAACAAACAAAATAAAAGTACTTACAACACTGATGAATCTTACAAACACAATGCTGGGTGAAAGATGTAAGACATCAAAGAATACTTACACTATGATTCCATTTATACATAGTTTGAAATCAGGAGAAAAAAAAAAACAAATATATTATTTGAGATTCATACATGAATCTTGAAACTTAAAATAGCTCAGGGTAATGATTACAATAAAAGTTAAAATAATAATTATCTCTGGTGGGGAGAAGGGGAGCATGGTCAAAAAGAGATACATAGGAGCTTCTGGGTGCTCAAAATGTTCAATTTTTTATTTGGGTAGTGGTTGTAATAATGGATATATTTTTATGTATTCACTTATGTCTTCTGCACTTTTCAGTATATGTTGTGCTTCATGATTATGCAGACCTGTCTGGTCCATGCAAAAGCTTTCTTATTAATCAGCCTTCCAGGGCTTGGAGGGGTTCTCTCCCAGAGTGATTGCCCCGCACTCTCTAAACTATCCATCCACTCCCACGCATTCAATTATCACCACCTCCACAGTCTACCTGTTTATTATTACCAGTTAGATGATCTCCAAAAGCAACAGGTTCAAAACAACTCATTCTCTTCGCTCTGAGCCTACCTTCTCCATTCATTCTACCCAAACTTCTTTTACCCATTTGTTCTTGGTTAATAGAGTCAAAATCTATCCTATACCTCAAGACAGAATTGTCATGTCAAGTTATTCAAGAATGCTTTCTTTCCCTTATCACCCATTAATCCTACTGATTTCACCTTTCTATTCACATTATCCCCAATTTTTTTTTTCTAACCCAGAATCTTACTATCTGCCACCTGGATTGTTGGAGTGACTCAAGTCATTCTTCTCCTCTTGAGAGAGAATAAGTCTAAACTCGTTAGTAGCATGTTTAAGGCTATTTCCAATCTCTTTCTTCCTTCTCCCATTACTCCCACTCTCTATTTGTCTAACATCTCATGCAATTGGAAACCTCTGTGCCTTAGATCATGCTAATCTAAGGATCTAAAGCACAGATCCTTCTTCTTTTCCTCTGCCTGATGACAACCTAATTCTTAAAGGCACAGCCTAAATTCCCCTCCTGTAAGAAGTTTTCCTCAACATGGTCTCTACACCCAGCCTACCCATACATAGATTTAATCATATCTTTCATTCTAGTCACATAACATTTTCATATTGTTTGCATAACATTCATTAGATTATAAAATTCATTATTTTTTCTGAGATTCCACCATGGATGGTTATGAGTGCAAGCTCTAGAATCTGATAGCCTGGATTCTAATTCTGGTTCTAATACTACTGGCTGTAGGATTCAGAGAAAGGTGATAAACTATAATTTCCTCAACTGTAAATGGGGAGTAGTAATAATACCTATGCCATAAATTGTTTGAGGATTGAATAAAAAATGCATATACAGAAATTAGAAGAGTGCCTAGGAGAAAATAAATATTAAATAAATGTGATTTTTGTCATATCTATCTTTTTATAATGGATTAAGAACAATCTAGTGAGCACTCAATTAATGTTTCATTTTTGTTTTGTTAAACTTTTTTACTCTAAATTCAGAACTACGCAAGCACATATTCAAAAAAAATGTTATTTGGTGGTCATATTCATCTTTTTTTAGATATGTATTATCTCTCTATATGTCTTCTCTCCCTAGTCTCTACATAATCATTGATGTAAGAAGTAAAGGAAATGTGGAGGAGGGGAAGTTAATTGACTGCTGCCCACACTCTCCAAGAAATAAACATGCCATAGCCCAGAATGATAGTTTTTTATCATTGAAAGCAGAACTTGTAACCTCTGCTTTTATCAAAGAAAAATAATAGCCATGTTTCATTTATTACTACAGAAAAGGAAGATGGCATGAGCGGGGGGACAGAAGCAATTATAGAAAAAGAGAAAGGGTGACAGAGAGACAGATGTCCTTTATCAATATTTTGTGAAATCAAGTCATTAAATCAATACTGATATTGCTATTGATGAAGACAAAGAACAAGAACATAACAATCCATATATTCTAATGCACTCTATGAAGAACTAAAAATATGAAACCCAAGGTCACAGGTACAAGTGATATGCATATGTACAGTTCTATATTAATTAAAAGATATGCTCTGGTAAGATAAATTAAAATGTGTTATATTGTAGTAAATAGACAGATTGTAAATGACATGTATTTGGTCAAAAAGAGGAGAGACAGTTGACCACAGTGAGATATGAGCCAAATTGTATCAAGACAATGACCAGAGGTGATAGAAACCAAGTGAGGTGGCAGCCAAGCTCAAAGCCATTCCTACACATGGGAAAGGGCCAATGGCCATGCCAATTCTACGTGACCTTGCCCCTCTACCTGGAGATGACTTATCCTGTGGGGATCCTGGCCAAGCAGAGCCAATCAGACTCCTTCCTTAGGTTTTTCCTGAATTAGAACTAAGAGAAGAGGGTCAGTCCTTTGGATGAGGAGGGGTCAGAAGTGATAAGACTTAAGAATGTCCAATAAGCACTTATTCTATTACAGAAGAAAACAATCTGAGGGACGAGAGATCTGAGACAACATAAAGAGAAAAGAAGCCACAACAGACAGAGAAACAAGAGTCCTGGCCAAATTAAAGTCCCACAGTGGAGTTATCGTTAAGGCCCTCCTGCATCCCTGCCCTTTTTACAGATTTATGAGTGCCCTGTTTACCACAATTAGTTTGACTTGAGCTTTTATATAATTAAAAATTCTCCTAAGAAAATATAGGTAACCGGCTCCCACCCCCACTCCGCAATGGCAATGGCCCAGGAGATTTCTGCACCAACAGTAAATTACTATAATGCATTTATAAAATAATGATTGCTGTATAATATGTATATGACTTACACCTGATACATCCAACAAATTGACATTATATATTTACATTGATGCACTACATATAATTTGTGGATCGATTCAATTAAGTATGTTGTATTCAAAATACATATTTTTCAGATTGAATTCAGTCCCTAAATAATGCTAATTCACCTAAGGTAATCCACCTAAAATTTATTTAAGTATTCGTTTCTTTATATTGATTTAAACAACTTCATCAAAACCAAGGAATAAAGTTTTCCTTCGCTTAAAGCCATTTTAGTGTGCAAAGAAAATGTATGTCATTCTAACTAACATCTGAAAAGATCAATAAAGCAAAAGAAACTGTGGTAAGAGGTCAGATTTTAAAAAGGATAAAAGGAAAAGAGTTTTTTAAGGAATGAAAAAATAGGCATCAGAACGCATGCCCATTCACATCACATCATGTTATGCAGATCCCTATGCTATCTAATATGTACTTAAAATGGGTGATCTCCATGGCAACCAGTGGATCAAATGATACATGAGCTGACTGTGAAGTGAGGACATTTGTCTTTCTTACAATAAAATGGAGTATATAAAAAAATACAATCAATAATGAGATTCTATTGCTTAACCTAAATACATGTAGGATGCTAAATATTTAAGTGTGTTTTCCAAACTGAAGGTGATATTGATATTAGTTTTTCATGTATTCCTTCCCCTCTTTTATCCTCCTATTTTTGCTTGGCAATTCAAAATCAAAGGTGAGCAAAAATAAAGCCTGTGAAATTTATTCAAAATGGATATGGTAGGCAGAATAATGGCCCCCAAAGATGTCCACATCCTCATCCCTAGAACCTGTGAATAAGTTAGCTTACATGGCAAAAGATATTTTGCAGGGAAACAGATGTGGCTCAAGCAATTGGGCTTCCGCCTACCATGTGGGAGATCCCGGGTTAGGTTCCCAGTGTCTCCTGGAGAAAGCAAGCTGGCACGGTGGGCAGATGAGGCAAACTGACGTCACAAGATGATGCAACAAAAGAGACACAAAGAGGAAAGACAATGAGAGACACAACAAACCAGGGAGCTGAGATGGCTCAAGTGACTGAGCACCTCTCTTCCACATGGAAGGTCCCAGGTTCGGTTCCCGGTGCCTCCTAAAGAGAAGACGAGCAGACACAGAGAGCACACAGCAAATGGACACAGA
>JAQZBX010019549.1:19163-34028 GCA_029593785.1 Cabassous unicinctus | reverse complement strand
TGCTTACTTAGCACATATAAATTACTCAAACTGTCACCTACATTATTTTAACGGATTAGAAGACTGTCATAGGTGCCCCTCCTTTTTCTTATGATCCCTTAGGCCATAGAAAGGACCTAATTTTCTGGTGAAAATACTCTAGACTTAAAAGAGACCTTCCTCAGGCTCTGAACTTAGGTCACCCATCAGGCGCCCAAATGGCCCCTAATTTTTTATCCTTGTGCCTCTCTGATGTCTTGAGATTAACATTTTGTTTCATATTTTGATATACTGAAATAGAAAGTGAAATTTCCCATTTAGTTGAAGGAAAAATTATACTTCTGAGCATATTCTCTGGAATCTGAATGTGGCAGGAATTGATCATAAGATGTTTACTCAACTCTAGTCTATGGATATATATTCTTAACATATGGCATTCTTAAATTTTTCCAAGTTTCACCAGTACCTGCTGTTGAACTGTTTTTTTACATGAATTAAGCCGCTCCATAAAAAATATCAGGCTATTTTATTTCATTAATTTGTTTTTCTGTTCCAAAGCCAACCAACTTTTTGAAAATTTTATTTTATGACTTTTGTTTCGGGGAAACCTGAAAGAATCTGGGTTATAGAATCATCAAAACTGGGATAAAATCTTACCCCAATATTATAACTACTAGCTGGTTAGCTTCAGGCTACAAAGCCATCTGAACCTTTACCTCCTGACCTATAAATCCCACTACTCTATTTCCTGATAGCACTTTGCATATTCATCAAAAATATTTGTAGACCGGTGACTCAAGATAATTTTAGTAAAAAATATTGATTGGTTTACATGGCTGACAAGCAGAGACGTAAAAGTGGAGATGACTGGAAGCATCCAGAGGCTTAAGTATTGGCAGGTTGCTCTCTAGTTCCATCTCCTCTCACTTACCACTTAACCTTGGACAAGAGCAGCTGTACACCTTGAAGGCTCTTGCACGCTAGGAGACCCCATACCGCAGGCAGCCTTGCACCTTTGGGCCTCTGAACCTTTGGAGAACTTCCATCCTTAGGAGACCCCCATCTTAGGGGCCCTGGCCCTAGGGACTCTTTAAGGTAGGGACCTGCACCTTCCAGGCTTTGCTTCATGCCAAACACAAAGGTTCTTTTTTTTTTTTTTTGTCTTTTCTTTTCAACCTTATATGAAAAGGTCTGTTTTGTTTTGAAGTTTGATAATTCATGTGAACAGTAATTACAGTAGGAGAAAAATTTGACCCCTGTCCTGGGACACCAAGAAAGACTGGGTGCTTTGACATAAATCCTAAAACCAAAAGTGGGAGCTTAGGAAGTCTGAGTTCCCCAGTAATCTGTGTCCTTTCCTCCCCTCTGCTATCCTGGTGTAGGTATAGGAGGGGCCTAGAATCACCTAGAAATTCTGAGTCAGGGAAGAGAGGTGAGAGGAGAGGAAGCCCACCTGGTCCCCATCCTGGTTTTGCAGTGACTGCACTGGGTAACTCACCCCCCAGAGCCCTGCCCTGGGCCCAGCTTCCACCTGGCTACCCCACCAGATTGCTGCTACCAAGCAGGCTTGCAAGTAGCAGGCCTGGGAGTGGGGGCAGCAAAGCTCAGCTTCTTTACCCTCTGGGTCCTGAAGAGGATACTGGGGGTGGCCGATGGCCCCTGGGCACAGCCGGAGGCTGGGCCATTGGCGTGGCCTCATTAATGTTTAAATCTTTAGATATAGGATATGTGGGTTCCACTTGCACTCTTGACTTGAGCTCTGCAAATGTAAGGTGCATGTCTACTTTGCTTACTGATTTCATTCTCCTCAAATGAAATGCATTTCTTCATGAAGCTGAAGAAGTGGCTGCTGGCATGTACTTAGGGCTGGGACAAGGCTGCTGAGGCTAAGGAGGCACCTGGGATGCAAAATTTAAGGAGCTGCTGAAACTAGAGGTTTCAGTATGGCACCCTGAGGTGCCTCCTTAAATTCTGAGCCCTAATGGCCTTGCTTGACTCATCCTAATCCCTGGTCCAACAAGTACCAAGGAAGCAGAGAAGACACCTGAAGACATTTCAGACACATCTAGGAGCGATGCTGATGGGATCAGCTTGGGTCAAGAGCCCACTCCAGGCCTTTTCACTTCAGAGGTAAGAAAGAGGTGCTACGACTGAGCTCATCTAGGCCACAGGCCCATCTTCATGGCCAGAGGAGGGGGACACAGTTCCAATTCCCAGAATAGGGGGAAAGGAGGGCATGAAGACAAAAGAAATGATTGGCCCCGTGCGAAGACTGAACATTTGATGAGCATTTATTAAGAATCTACTAGTTGCCATGTGCTGAGACCACGGGGCCATCTGCTCCCAATATCATGGGCTATTATGGAGATTATGTAAGAGAGAAATAGAAAAAGGCTAAACCAGTTCTAGGAAAAAGCTCATGCTCCATAAATGCCAGCAGTAATTATAATAAATGACCCTGGTAAATAATTCAATTTGGGGCAGCCAACAAAATGAATTTTGGGTGATGGGACCTCAGGGTTGAATTTGGCTGGAAAAGTAAAAAAAAAAAAAAAAAAAATCAATAAACCTACCAGTGAAGGAGGATGCCCCCCTACACCTCATCTCGAGGCTCAATAGGCTAGAATTTCAGAGCATCCTGCCAGCTTACGGGGGGAATAATGAGCTCAGCATTCTGCTAATAAACATGAGACAGAGATGAGTTATCTGGCTTTGCTTTTGAGCCAAAACATAACTCCATGGCACATTAATTTGACACAGAGCACAGCTTTTCATTACTAATCACCGTAAGGTCCCCATTGTAGGACCAGAGCAGTATATTAACCTGAATTGCCAGGCCTCCTGTATGCCATGGACCACATAATTTAGCAGGGCACCGGCATTTCTGATGCAGAGGTGGAATCAACGTGAGGGCTACTTGCCTGTAAATTAGCTGCCTGTCCGAGAAAGTGCATGAGTTAAAGGTTATTAAATCTGGAATGGCAATGGCCAAATGCATTGTTGCATAGCAACTACAAAGCACAAATCCACTTTTTCCCCCTACATACTGCAAAGAGAATAGCTGGAACTTTAGTAAGGTCTGTATAATTCCTCTTCTAAAACCGTAAGGAGGCTTTTTAGAGTTTTCAGAACGGGGACGTCTTCTTGGCAGACATTCACTAACATGAAAAAGGCTTACTTTAACGAGTTCAATTCAATCCACTCGACACTTGGAAAGTTAATTTTCAAAAAGGTTTTCAAACTAAATCACAACCTTGCCCTGGAAGTCACTGTCAGCAGGTTCTTTGCCTGCGTGAGACCAAAGGAGACAGAGTAAGGCTAAAATATTTTGGCAACACCTGGATTTTAAAAATTGGTGTTTCATCTTTGGACACATGTGCTAAGTGTCCCATCCTTGTAACCACCACCTGATGGATGTGAGCAGGAAATGAGGAAAGAAGGAAGACTGTGAATGGAAGCTCCAGTGCCCTGAGTGGGCAAGGATAAGACGAATGTTAACTGGCTGGCATGAGGCCTCCATACTGAGAATATGGAGCCGTGGGGACGTGGCAGCTGGATGGCAAACACCCGGTGTAAAAGGGACAGTCACTGGGGCCCCTTCTTATTTTTCAGAAAACATTGTTTCAGACCTTTCGGAAAAGTTAGGCATCTAGATTTACATTGGAAACTACTGAGTCTTAAAATTTGGCAATCATTTAAATTTTTTAAATTGTGCAGGCCTTAAAATATGCTGAACTGTGAAATTCAAGGTGTAGATAATTATCAGTATGTGGCATGCAGCTTTGGAAGATGCTAGAATTGGGCATTGCGGTAGGCAGATGATGTCCCCCTAAAGATACCCATGCCCTACTCCCTGCAACCTGTGAATATGTTACCTTACATGGCAAAGGGGCTTTGCAGAGTTGATCAAGTTAAGGATCTTGAGTTTGAGAGATCATACTGGGTTATCTGGGTGGGGACAATGTAATCACAAAGGTCCTTATAAGAGGGAAGCAGGAGGGTCAGGGTCAGAGAGAAGAGTGTGAGATCCTATGATGTTGACTTTCAAGATGTAGGAAGGGGCCACAAGCCAAGAAATGTGGGTGGCCTCTCAAAGCTGGAAAAGGAAGGAAATGGATTTTCCCCAGGGCCTCCAGAAGGAACACAGTCCTGCTCACACCTTGGTTTTAGCTCAATAAGGCCCTTTTTGGACATCTGACCTCCAAAATCATCAGATAACAAATTTGCATTTTAATACACTAAGTGTAGCAGTTGGGCAGTTTGATGTAATTACGAATTCCAAAAATAGATATTGGATTATGCTTGTAAACTGGTCTGCTAATCTGGGCATGATTGAGTTATGACTAGGGCGTTAACTGGGCCATGTCAGTAGGGCATTGATCCCCACCCCTTGGTGGGTGGGCTCTTGAAGATAAAAGACATGGCAAAGGACAGTGTTGGAGCAGTTTTGAGTTGGAGTTGTGATGCGGAGTCTTGAGCTGGAGCCCCAGGAAGTAGCATACATAGGAGCTTGATCATGAGGAAAGAGAGAAGGCCCTGGGAAGAGAAGCAAGCCATTTGCCTGATAGTCTACAGCTGCCCTTGTGGCACAAACAAGCCTGAGCCCAGAGAGAGGCAAGCCCTGGGAAGAGGGGAACCCAAGAAGCCTGAACCCTGGCAAACGTCGGCAGCTGTCATGCTCCAACACGTGGCAACGGACTTTGATGAGGGAAGAAACTTATGCTTTATGGCCTGGTAGCTGTAAGCTTCTACCCCAAATAAATACCCTTTATAAAGACCAACAGATTTCTGATATTTTGCATCAGCACCCCTTTGGCTGACTAATACCCTAAGTTTGTAGGAATTGGTTACAGCAGCAAAGGGAATCTAATACAGATGCTCCTGGCAATGACTTGCTGTTCATAGATGAAGGTATGATTTAATCTCTCCAGTTGCTGTTTCCTGATAGGCTTATTAAAATCTAGCCCATTTAATCCTACTGAGAGGGTTAAATGAGAAATGAATGCAAAATGCTTCGGTATTCATTACCACCATTTGTAAGGCAGTGTGACAGTTATTCTCAATTTGCTACCATTCCAGACACTTTCTCTGTCCTTTTGTGCCCACTTCTGTTGCTCTGAGACAGACCACATCCCTGAACTCCCTAGCTGGATGGCTTCCAGTTGGGTTTGGCCAAAGGAAGACGCCAGGAGAGTATCAGAGGGTGGGAGGCGAGGTCAGGGTATTTCCTTCCTGCTTCCTCCTTGACTAGGCTTCCATAGGCTCAGATGACAATATTTCATTGCCTTCTCTCTTCAGGCCCAGGGGATGGGTTGGCTCCCTGCTGCTACTAATCTCCGAATGCTTTAATATCCCTGTCTGTACCCTGCATTCTTCCCAAATCTCTGTAAATAGTTTCTTCATTAAAATCTCTTGAACTCTCTCAGTTGGATTCTGTTTCCCACAGGCAGAACCAGCTACATAATTTCCAGATACCCCTGCAAAATGAAAGTATGTGGACCCTTATTCAGAAAGCAGGAAACTAGTGCTGATAAAGGTACTGAGATAGAAAGCTTTTTTCTTTCTTCTGCAGTCTCTCTCTTGACTTGCCATAGCAGTTTTGCTATTTAATGTCATTTTACATAAAAATAAAATAAAATTCTTAATTATTAGCATGAATTTTACTATTCATCTTTATATTGTGCAATGCCAGTTTTAAATGCAAATGTATTTAACTCCTATGTAGAATTACCAAAATTACACAATTCATATTTTATAGCTTGTACACGCATATGTATTTTGTTCTTACAAGAACAGGGAAATGCTACAGAAAACTAACTTTGCAGATGTTATTTCACGTGCACATTCTGCCAACTCTCTACCTTCAAGCATACAGATGAGTGAGGAAACACTGAAAGAAAAAGGGTCTATGGGTTACCCTTCTTTCCCTTTCTTTGTAGAGTATCATTTTCAGCATAGATGGTGGCTAATGCAGGAATGAGACATGAGTATGAAAGGATGTGATAGAGTTCCTTGCTCGTTCTGGTTTCTGAGAACCCCTATTGTCTTTTTCTTAGTTCACAGCAAATTCTGGTTCCAATAGAAAATGTGGCCTCTTGGGGCTGTCGGCGAGCCCACCTGATCATAGATGTAATAGGCTTACTTACCCTGCACTTGCTTGCTTTCTTCCTAACTTCCACACATCTAGCGCCCACCAGAATTCTGTGCTCAAGGCACTGCAGGAGGTACACGCCAAGGAAGCCATAAGAAATGGTGCACATAGCGTCTCTAGCTCGCGCATGCTCTGTTGTCCTGCAGTCAGACTGACAGGACAAAGCTCAAAGATAAACTCATTAAGAGTTTCAAGATAGCTAATGCAGAGCGTTAAACCAGGCTTAGGGGCTTTCTGAGCAGGTGAGGGTGGGGGGCCTGTGCCACTGCTGATGAAGCCAGTAAAGTGAAAGTTACTATCACTGCCCTGCAGCTCTAATCTTTATCTGGAGTTACTATATTGACTTTGTTTGTTTGTTTGCTATCTGCCTCCCTAACTAGAATACATGTGCCTTGAGGCCAGGGATTTCCTCTGTCTCGCTTACTCTAACCCCCAGGCAGAGAAAGGCCAGGCAAGGATACTATTCCAGTGAATGCATGACTATTAACAAGTGGCATGCTAAATGCTGTAAGCATTCTCTGAATCACTCTGTTTGGGGAAGTCTTAGGGTTAATTGGTTTTGTTCTTTTGGAAACAATTTCTAAAAGAAAGTAATGACTCAGGGAATGAAAACCAAAGGTCCACGCTAAAGTGAATATAGCAATCTCTTGAGATACAAATAAAGTTAAAAGTTGAGGGTGGTAATTTCAAAGTGATAAAATTCTTGGTCAACAGATTTAAAAATTTCTGAAATTTGTGGCTGCCTAAGAAGAACAGCCTTCCTCTCACCAGAGTGAGAATTAGCCAGTCAACACTTCTTTCTCCTGGATGTTCTCAGCACGGTTTCCAAAGGGGAGCATTACTCAGGAAGTCATAGTCCTCTTGGGTCTCTGGTTCCAAATGACAAGGTGGAAAGCTAGTGTGACTATATTTGTCTAAGGAAAACCTTTGAATTATTTACCACCTCACAGGCTTGATAATGAGAATAAATAGATATGCTAATTAAATATGCAATTGCATGTTGGACTGTAGCCAGTTGGTGAGAATTCCTGCATCAGCAGGTAGCTGATAATTATTGCTGATGGGAACCTATAAACATTTAGAAAATTTTGCTTTGATAGATTAGCTATTCAGTTGTTCACACTGCCCTCGCCTCCTGTGCCTAGAACATTTACAGATGTAGGACAGAATACTGATTAAATAATAACCTAATGTTCACGTGATGTTTTTATCTTCAACAATCTAAGAAATGGAATAAAATATTTATCTTCAAATTTAGTGTTACTGTCCTTTAACTTTAACAGCTTTTCTCTTTTTTTTTTATTGCAACAGGAACATATGTTTGCATAAATATTGCAAAATAGAACCAAGCAAAAAGAAAATAATAATAACCTGTAATATTGCCACCCAAAGATAATTACTTTTAAAAAATTGGTGTGCATCCATGCCATCTGCATTCGGCATGTATTGCCAAAAATGATTTCACAAAATCTTTCATAACCTGCATTTCTCAGCCTACCCATAGATTTAAAAATTTCTCATTTCATCAATTATTCTATGGAGTTTTTTTTTTTTTAATTTATTTTTCTTATTGTGGTAACATATATATGTATAATATAAAAGTTGCTATTTTAATTACTTTAAGTGTACAGTTCAGTGGCATTAATTACATTTACAATGTTGTGCAACCATCACCATCATTCATGACCAAAACTTTTTCATCACCCCAGACACTTTAAGCAATTATCCGTTAAGCAATGACTCCACATCCCCCTTCCCCCAGCCCTTGGTAATCTCTAATCTACTTTCTGTTGCTATGAATTTGCATATTCTTGATATTTCATGTAAGTGGAATCATACAATATTTGTCCTTTTGTATTTAAGGTCCACTGTATTTATTTATTTTTTATTGTGGGTAAAAATCAAATTTTTCACAATACATACAAATATTTGTAAAATGATATATAAATACATATGCATATATGTGCATTTGTTTACATAAATGTTATTTTATATCTATATATGTGTGTGTGTGTATTTTTAAAGGTGCTAAGATTACCTAAATATTATGCAGAAATTACAGGGATTCCCAAGTTCCCCACCTCCCACACCTCCAACAACATCCCACACCACCATCCTTCATCCGTGTGACACAATACCCGCAATGGATATACACATCCTGGGGCCTTGCCATCGAGCATGGACCACAGTTCACATCATAGACCACACTCTCTCCCACACAGTTCTGCATGGTATATGCTGATGGAAAATGGCCTACATCCGTCATTGCAAGGCCACTCAGGACAACCTCCAAGTCCCAAAAAAGCCCAATGGCTACATATTATTACATGTCATGGATGTGCATGTTTTTTTGAGCCTGTTCTTTACAGCTAGATATTAGCATGTTTTCAGACCTTTCTATTATAAATAATGCTGCAAATAAAATGTAGGAGAATGCCTTCATGACTTTGGAGGTAGGCATAGACTTCCTAAACCAGGCATGAAATACAGTGACCACAACATAAAAGAGTATTCATTTAAAAAAACACGATTAGAGAGCAAAACGGCAAGACTCAGAGTGGGAAAATAAATTGTCATTAAAAAACCAATCAATAAGAAAAATGATAAACATCTAGCAAGAGATTCGAACAGGCACTTCATAATAAAGTGAATCCAATATGTAGGACACAGGAAAAGGTACTCAACACCACTGTCAGTAGGGAAATGAAAATTAACACACAAAAGGATGGCTAAAATCCAAAATACTGAATATACAAAGAGTTGACAAAGATATGGAAGTGTCAGTTGGTAAAAACCACCTTTGCATTACCTATTACAGGTAAATATATGCATATAGAGTGACACAGCAAACTTGCTCCTGTGTGTATACACACAAATGTGAACTAATATGTACAAGAATATTTGTGGCAGCACTATTATTAATAACCTAAAGGTGGAAACAATCCAGATGTCCAGCAATAGCAGAAAAAATGTAAAATAACTCACACTGTATTCATGCAATGGATTTCCATATAGCAATGAGCAATAGCAATTTATTCTTTCATGTGACAATATAGATGAATCTTGCAAACTCTATGATATGTGAAAGTAGTAGACCTCAGACATAAAACATGCCTTGATTTTTATTCCATTTAAATAAAGTTCAAGAATAGGCAAAACCAATTTATGGAGATAGAAGCCAGACTAGCAGTTACTTTGGGGTGGGGGGGCGGGGGCAATGGGATTGGAGTATGAGGAAGACTTCTGGGATATTTTCATGTTCTTGAGCTGATCTGGGTGATGCATATGCAGGTTGGTTCACTTTGTGAAAACTCACTGAACCATATATATATGATGTGTGTCCTTTTCTGCATATATGTTACCAATCAATGAGTTTTACTTAAATAAATAATGCTTTAATTAATATAATGTTAGCTATACTATCATACATGTCCATGAATCTTTAGGGGAGGGTAAATTCCTAGAAATGGAATTCACTGTTATTTGTGGTTTAAAATCTGCCACTTTTTTTTTTTTTTTAACCAACTTGTTAGTGGACGGCTTATGAATTTCATGACCAAAGAGAATAGAGAGCTTTCATAAGTATCTGGATCTTTTGTAAGATGCTGTGCTATATTTTATTTGAGAAGTTAATTCAGGTATCATTTTCATAAAACAAATACTAAAATAAACAATCTCCTTTTCTTTTCTCTTCCCTCCCAACAAAAGTCTCAGGTATATTTTCCCAAAATAAAATATACAGCTTTTGATTTAAAGCTATAACTCCTATTTTTGCTTCTTCCCCATCAGAAGAATGAGTAGCACATTACTAAAATACTTTAGATAAGATTTCCCATTTAATCCATTGAAACAAGCACTACTATCATTCCCATTTTACAAAAAAAAAAGAAAACTAAGCCTTAAAGGTTAAACAAAAAATGTTTGGGACAGCCAGACTCAACCCTCAGACCTTGTGAATTCCAGAGCTGCAGTTCTTAACCCAATGTCACGTTGCCTCACCTAACAGCAGGAGAACAGTGACTAAGTGGCAGTGGCAGATAATGTCCCAATACTTTGGATTTGTGTGGCAAGGGAAGTCCTGTTGGAGTGTGTTGGGAGGCACAGGAATAGTAAGAAGTGATGTAAAACGCTTACGCAGATGGGATCTACCAGGACATCACCAAATTAACAGGGGCCAGAGATGCCAGCCTCCGAGGAGTTTCCAGTAAAGAGAGATGCTCATTGACTCTGAATCTGGCACAAAGAAGGTCAGAGGAGGTAGGAGATGCAAGAATACCAACAGGGAAAAATATTGAAAACTGAAAAATGCAATGGAAAGTGACACAGGGAAGAGGCAACACTTCTCTCTGAGCCTTGTCAATCATTCTTGACCTTCCTGAGAGGGGCAGGAAATTGACTCAGCAACAGGGACAGGTGAAATCCAGATGTGCCTGGGAGACCAGCCCAGGTGGAGAAGAGGAGGCAGGATGGGTCATTCAATTTAAGAGGTAAACACCCATCAATTATTACTCAATAGCAGGAGTTTCTGCAGCTAAGCAAACACAGTAACCCAATGCGGAGAAGAGCCACATTAATCTCTTCGCCTCCTTACTGCACGTACACGTCATGAAGGCAAAGCCCTTCAGTGTTTTATGCTGTTTAAAGTAACTTAACAAACCCCAAGCTCTTGCTGAAGTGCACTGACTGGCCCTTACGTTACCTCTTTGAGAATAATGCTTTCCTCTCGTTACTCATTAGTTTTAATTGCTCCTTTCAGGATCCTGAAACCCTTTCCTTGGATTCCTCATTATTCATCTTAAGGTACAGTCTGATTTGCTTTGATGAAGTTTTTTTTTTTTTTCCCAAAAGAGACTCAGCTCCGTAATTTGAACGATCAAGTCCTCTACCAAAAGGTGGATAAACATACATAGCCTTGGAGGCAGCAGATTGAAACTCAGGGGGAAGTAGTAAAGGCCCATACCAAAGGCAAGCAGGCCACCTGCCAGCTAGCTCTGGGAGAGAAAGCAGGCATGCCGACTCTCCGGGACAGCAGGGCTAAAGCGGGATTTAGGCCGAAGGGTCAGTCACACCCCCGCACATGGCTGCCTGCTTCAGAGGCACTACTCGCCCAGTGACCCTCAAGATGGGGGGAGGACAAGGACAGACAACTCTGAATGGAGAAGTTCTAGGGAAATCATAAGAAGATTTACTACGTGTAGCTGGGGGCAGGGGTGGGTACGGGGGGGAAAGAGACAGATGTTAAAGAGAGACAGGAAATTTACGTAGACCTGTGGTTCTCAGCTGAAGAGGGGTGCCTCCCCCCACAAGTGACATTTGGCAATGTCTGGAGATATTTTTAGTTGTCATAGCTAGGGGTGAGATGAGCTACTGGCCATCAGGTGGATAGAGGCCAGGGATGCTGCTAAACATCCTACGACGTTTGGGTCAGCCCCCCCACCCCCTACCCCACAACAAAGAATTTCCCAGCCAGGCTGAGAAACCCTGAGGTAGATTAAGCTGACAATTAATATCCCCACATTTCAAGAAATTACACAAATGTTTGCACTCCCAATTTAACTGGGGCATCTGGTGGAAATAAGAACCAATAAAATCACCATCATAATAACAATAGTAGTTAACATTTATGAAGTACTTGTTACATGCCAAGTATTTTATATCCATTAGTTTATTACTGGCTCCCACAGGAAATGAAGGTACTATTTAATATCTTTGAGTTACAGATGAGAAAAGTAAAAAGAAAAAGAAAAAAAAAAAAAAGAAAATTCCGAGAGGTTACATGATTTCCTCCCGGTCATAATGCAATGTCAGACTGAGGGCCCCCACCCCCCACCTGCATTCTTATTCTAAAGAAGACTCTTTCCACCATTCTGCTAGCAATAGATCAAAAGGAATGTCAAGGATAAGGCAAGGAATCATCGATGTATGTTGTAAATATATAAAGATATATGAGTTTCACAAGGTTGCTACATCTGTGATCTATGTGAAAAATCCTATACACCAGCAGTGCTCAAAAATGAAATTTAAAAAGGTATCATTCAAATATTAGCAACCAACATTATCAAGCATCTAAACAAAAAATAAACAAAAGAATACAGGATTTTTATGAAGAATTATAGGTTGCTATTGAAAAAACTAGGTAGAAGGCCTATGTAAATGGTGAGATATACCATGTTTATGAGTATTAAGTCTCATTAGCATACAGCTGTTAGCTGTCTCCAAATTAATCTAAAAATTTAGTTCAATTCCAATAAAAATTCTAATAAGGTTTTTGTTGCAAGTTGACAAATTGATTGTAGGATTTATATGGAATGACAAATCCCCAATATAGCCAAGACAATCCAGACGAACAAGGAGGTGATTTTTTTTCTCTTGATACATATCCACCTATGGGAATTAAGAGAGGGAGGCACTGATCTAAGGAAATATAAAAGATCCATGGAATAGAAGAGGGAGCCCAGAAACAGACTCACATGTGCTTTGAAATACAATATCTGGGACTGAGCAGTAATTGTACCATGTGGTACTTGGGCCAGTAGTTATTACACAGAAAAAAAAAATCAAATTGAGAAAACACATGCGCACATACACACACACACAACAGGTGGATCAAAGACCAAGTATGAAAAACAACATTTTAAATAATTTGGAAAAAAAATATAGGAAGCAATATTTATGATTTGGGGCCAGTGGGAAGTTTTAAAGAGATATAATAAAACAAAAAATATAATATATTTTGATTAATTTAACTGCAATAGAATTATAATATTCTGTTCATCAAAAGACATGTTTTAAAAGTCTAAGGACAGGCTGTGGATTGGAAGAATGTATTTGCTTATAATATCAAAAGGTTAGAGAATTAGTATCCAGAATAAAAAACTTCTAAACCTCAGTGAGAAAAATGGACAAAAGGTAAAGTATGGAAAATTCACTGAGAAGGAACTATAAATCAACAAGGAACATCTAAAGGTGGCAAACACACATTGTAATCAGAAAAATACAACTTAAAACCAAAATAAGATACTATTTAATACCCATCACATGGGTAAAAATCTTAAAAACCCTAGGATACCATGTATAGGCAAGCAAATGGAGCAGGAATTCTTTTACACTGCTGGTGGGAATGTAAATTGGTACAACTACTTTAGAGAGCACTTAAGAGTACCCAGGAAAGCTAAAGGTAATATCTACAACCCAGCAATTGTCCTCTAGGTTGTCTCCCCTGGGTAAAGAGACATGTTCATGAATGTCTATAGCGTGTTTACATAATAGGAAAGATGAGAAGAAATTAAATGCCCGTTAATGAGAGAATGGATAGATAAGTTGGCCTGTAGTCATGCAATAGAATATTGCACCAAAGTTAAAATTAATTGAGCCAGAGCTACACGTATTAACAGAACACCTTTCAAAAATGCAGAACGATGAAAAGCAAGTTGCAGGAGAATGTGTATAGAAGATCCCATATATATATAATGGTCTAAAATTTGCACAGCTCTCTTACATATTGCTGAGGGAAGCCACCCATTTACAGGGGTTCTTAACCTTTTTTGTTCCATGGACCCCTTTGCCAGTCAGGTGAAAACCATGGACCCATTACCAAGTCCATGCTACACTGTGTATTATTTAATAAATACATCACACCTGCACCAACAAGCCCCCACAAGAATAATGTTTATTTGAATTTCAATTCACGCTCACAGACCCCTGGTTAAGAACCCTTGCATTAGAAGAAGTCTAACGAAAAATACAAATCAAGACCATGGTTATCTCTTGGTGTGATGGGGGAGGGAGAGAAGTCACGGGCAAACAAAGATGCTTCAAATGAATTGGCAATCATTTATTTTATACGGCAGGAGGTAGGCACATAGGTATTATCATTTACAGCTTAAGAAACCATTTAAAATATAAAATATGATGACTTTTAAAATTTAAACAACTACCCCATTCCCCTATCCAATGAAACACTGAGTATACATACTCATTAATATTTTGGTTTTGTGGTGGGGGAAGGGCAGAATTCCAAAGAAAGACATTATTCCCATTACGTTTGCTTTTAGGAAAATTGGCCTCTTAGTCCGATTCACTTTGCTGGCCTTTACAGCTTTTTCAGTGGGTGAAGTTGGCCAAACAGGCGGATTCCTTGTGCCCTCTCATAACCAGCCTGGACTGAACCAGGAGGGTCAGGCAGACTGTCCTTTGCTGCTTCTTATAACAAGACTTCCAAAGGATATTTCCAACAACAGAGCCTGCTGAACCTATATTGGAGCCTGAAGCAAGAGAAAAATGTGCACCCCTACATGCATTTATCTAAACATGGACCCGTATTTTGAATCAGGAGGAAGAAATTAATAAAAGTTCTGTAGTCAAATACACGATTTTAGTAAGCCTTGCATGGCCCAATCTGTTTGCATGCCATGGTTAGTCTTCATAAGCCCACCCAGTGGGAGATGCCACGGCCACACAGCTCCAGGAACAAACTTCAGGCTGTTTGAAAATGACTGGCCCCACTGCACAAGAATGAGTGGCTGCAAAACAACTGTATGTCTTTATTTAAGATTTTGATGATTTGTTCATCATGATTTTTTTGCATTAATTTTGATTTTTAAAAGTGACCGTATTAAAATATTATTTAAATTGATTACTATTTGGTACCCCTTAAATTTTGTGCCCAGGGTGAGTGCCTCACTTGCTTCACCTTAATCCTGGCCCTACCCAAAGCCCCCAGTTTTCTTTCAGGA
>JAQZBX010019549.1:0-19063 GCA_029593785.1 Cabassous unicinctus | reverse complement strand
TTGTGGAATTAGTAGGCTGGAGTGGGAATCAAAAGAGTGGAAAGAAATCCACGAACTACAATCTTCGAGACATTTGACACATGGCTGAAGCAGAGAGTTCCTCTTAAGGATGCCATCAAGATTCCTGGTTTCAATAACTCAGCAATTTTAGGTATGGTACACTGATAGAAAAGAAAAAGTAAAGAAGCCCGTTTTGGAGATGTGTTAATGAGTTCAGTTTAGAACATGTTAGTTTTATGTACCCAGGAGGTAAATGTTGGACATGATGGTGGAGATGCTGGTGGGTGATTGAACTAAAGACCATCAGTATACAGGTGGTGCATAAATAAATGGAAGAAAATGATCCCATGCAAGGGGATTTTAAAGATAAGAAGAGATGGGGGCCCACAACAAAACTCAGAGGAATGCCAAAATTAAAAGGATGAGATTTAAAGGATGATAGATATTAGCTGGAGATGCTAAAAGAAATCAAAGAACGTGAGGGGATCCCACAGCTAAGGAAACAAAGTGTTTCAGGAAGAAGAGAATGATAGCTATTAGATAAAATGTTCACTCAGCTAGCTTGGTATGCTTAAACCCTGAACGTTCCGGAAAAGAGGCTGGCCCTTGACTGGCTCCCCTGGGCCCTTGGAAGGTCTTGCCTGATAAGAGTGCTTTATGTACCTAAGACATTGGGCCATGCCAGATATTTTATGCTAACAATGTAATTTATAGTGAATGCCTATTTTTGTATGCCTGGCACTTTGGGCCTCTCTATATCAATTTGTCTCTGGGGTGGAAAGCATGGGGATGGGTAAGTAAGGTCAGTTATTGCTCCATGCCTACATGCCAAGGCTCAGGTGAGCTTCCTGGTTGGCAACACGTTTCATCTGTCATCAAACGTCATTGCTCATGTCACTCCAATGGGAGGGGTCAACTGGAAGTTTGTGCCTGGTTTCTCCTGTACTCTGACCTATGCACCTTTTTCCTTTGCTGATTTTAATCTGTATCCTTTCACTATAGCCTCCTATAATAGTGAGTATAACAGTTTTCTGTGTCAAACACTGGCTTGATTTTTACGAAGGGTATTTCATAGATGGATTTAAATCATGTCAGTGATTGTATCTACAATCAACAAAATGTCTCCTTCTCTAATCAACTGAAGGCCTTAAAGCAATAACTGATGATTTCAGTACTAGAAAGAAGATTTTCTATCTTTATTTCAGCCAGCCAGCTTTCTCCTAGGGAATTCAACATTACCTTCATCAAATTTCCATCTTGAGGGCCACCTTATGGAATTCAGATTTACCAATCCCCTGGGTCATGTAAGCCAATTCCTATAATAAATCTCTTAATATTTATATATATTACATATATACATGCATGTATTAATAGTTACACATATATCTATCCTGCCTGTTCTGTTTTTCTGGAGAACCCTGACTCAAAAAGGCAGTAAGGAGGCAATACTCCTCCTCCTGTAATGTCAGTGGAGACTATGTGGGGAGCCTGAATTTCCACCTTCACCTGGCAATAATGAGGCACCCCTCTTCTTTCTGTCTGGGATGGTGTCAGAGGCCTACAGGAGTGTCAGAATTTTCACTACTTCTCAGTGTTAATGAGGCCACTTCCCATGTGTCCCAGCAGTGACAAGGAGCTCCTACCTTCCAAGCCAAGGAGATGTCAGTGGAGTCCTCATGGATGCCGGAACCCTCACCCCTGCCGAGCAATAAGAGGGAGCCCTCAGATGTCAGCAGAGGCTGAGTGAGGGACCAGGACTTCCACCTCCACTTGGCACTTCAAGGTAGTGTCTCCATTTTTCTTGGATAGAGAATTGGCAGAGGAAATCAGATAAAATGGAAAATTAAAATAAGATCCATAGCTTCATAACACAATGCCCCAAATGTCCAGATTTCAGTTTAAAAAGCCACTTATCATACCTAACCATGAAGATCACAAAATGAATGAAAAAAGGCTATCAGTAAATGCAAATATCAAAATGACAGAGATGTTAGAATTATCTCACAAAGATTTAAAAGTATACATCATAAAAATGCTTCAATGAACAATTATAAACATGCTTGAAACAAATAAAAAATAGAAAACTTCATCAAAGAAATAGGTATTCTAATATAAAAAAAAAAAGAATATATAAAGAGGAACCAACTAGAAATCTTAGAATTGAAAAACTCAAATTTAAAAAAAATAAACAAACAAACAAAACAATGAATGGGCTTAACAGCAAGATGGTGAAGAAATAGGAAAGAATCAGTGAACTTGAAGAAAGGATAATAGAAATTTCCCACTCTGAGCAACAGAATGACAATAGACTGTGGAATAAAAAGACCCTCAGCGACCTGTGGAGCTCTGACATAATACATAACATTAGGCACTTTGGGGTCCCAGAAGGTGGTGATGGCAGTGGGGAGTGAGTGGGGCTGAAAAAGTACTTGAAAAAACAATGATTGAAAACTTTCCAAATTTGGCAAAAGACACACACCTAGTTTCAAACAGCTTAGTGAACCCCAAACATGATAAACTCAAAGAAATCCATGCCAGGACACATCATAATAAAATTTCCAAAAACTAAAGAGAAAGAAAAAAAACCTTGAAATAGTGAGAGAGAAATGGTACTTTACATATAGGGTGGAAATACTTTGAATGACAGTGGATTTTTCATGAGAAACCACAAAGCCAGAAGGAAGTAGCACAATATTTTACAAGTGCTGAAAGTAAAGAAGTGACCACACAGAATCCTACATTCCAGAGAAAACATCCTTCAGGACTGAATGGGAATAAAGACATTCTAGATGAAGGAAAGCTAACAGAATTTGAAGCCTGCATGTTTACCCTAAAAGAAAAGCTAAAGGGAGTTGCTTGATCTGGCCTCTTTGGAATTATAGATGACTATCCCTTTTTTAAGCCAAGTGAAAGTAACAACCTGGGTCTTCCATTGCTTCTGATTATTGTCACCATAATTTTTTACTTCACTGAGTAAAGAGTCATCCATTTCTCATTGCTTCTTTATCTCAATTAATGGATCACGACTGACTAGTGTTGAATTTTCCTCCTCTGGGAGTGGTGTACCTCTTTTTCTACTTAACATCTTGGATTACCCACCACTCTCCCCCATTCAAGCTTGCATCTGTGCCATTGGCATTTTAGCATAAAATAGAGCCTGAGAATTTATATGTCTCTTTTGCTAGAAAACCACCGCCTGCTCAGGGGGCTGTGGAAGCCTAAGGCAGGAATTATAGGTTAGATGGGCCATGGTGGCACTCAATGCCTTCCTCCCGCTCCCTCTGAAGGCACAATTGGTTCTGAATGGAAACCACAAGAAATGCTTTCTCTACCCTGGTTTCCCCAGGTTAATTTCACAGTACCCATTCCTCATGTCAGAATACCTACTGTTTCTTCTAAGAAACTTTATTACTTTAACTGTAAACATTGTTTTAGGTCAATTACATTAGTAAGGTTAATAATTCCAGTCTGGAAGCTCTGTGTTGCCAACTGCATAGTAATCATAACTCAATAAGAGTTCAAGGCTTACGCTAGAGGGCACACACTATGGGTCAGCTCCTCCACACTGAAGGTCACAAAACCATGATGATGATGATGATGATGATGATGATGATGATGATGATGCTAATCCCTTACATTTATATGGTTCTTTGTAAATTTCCAAGTGCTTTCAAATTTATTTCATTAATACTATATTATTGCTTACTTACTATGCTATGATTCATTTCAGGAGAAACATTGTACTGGCTGTAAAAAATATATAGTTTTCAAACCTACCTAATAATTAATTCCTGAGCCCCTCTTGGGTAAAGGGACTGTTTTTTGTCCATAAGCAAAAGGTAAATCACGTATTACAAATCAAATGCTTAATAATCATATTCACTGAATACATGGCTTCTAAAAACATGATTGTAATTTAGGTCACATGATTAAAAATCAGCAATGGCTCCCCTTGGTTGGTCAATATTAACTGCTTTTTTGGTATTTGACTAGTTCCACATTTGTTTGCTCCCTACTTTTCCAGGTCATCTCCCTTTTTCCCCACTAACCTTATTCATACACACAATTCCAGCAAGTCTACTAATTAAGATGTTGCTCCCTTCTGTTTATTCCTTTTCTCTTGCCTGAAATGAGAAAGGAAGGAAAAAAGGAAAGAAGGAAAGAAGGAAAGAAGGAAAGAAAGAAAGAGTGAATGAAAGAGAGAGAGAGGGAGGGAGAAAGGAAGGAAGGAAACATCACATTCCAGCAACTTCGGAATTTTTCCCCTGCAAATCCAAACCATACAGAAAACAAACATGTAAGCATTGTCTTTCAGTCACCTTACTTCATGAAATTATTGAAAAGCCGAAAATAAATTTACCCCATGGGAATGCCACAGGTATATTTGAAGATAAGCTATTTTGAGAACATTCACGAATGGTTTTCAGGGCAGTCTCAAATCCTCAGAATTGGCTTTTGCAAGTGTTAGCAGATGCTGCTGACCTCACTGTATACAGATCTTCACAGTTTAAGGAGAAACACACCCCATGCACCCTGAAATCATTTGCCTTTTGCATCAGTCTTTTCTAATTATATTTTCCCTTCCATCGTCAAGCCTTCAGATGACTTAGCTAATTTATACCCTTTTCTCTATGACCATAACTCAGGGACAAGCAAATTTTTTCTGTAAACGTTCAGATAGTAAAATATCTTAGACTTTGAAGCCATATGGTCTCTGTCAAAACTACTCAACTCTTCTTTGTAGCCTGGAAGCAGCATAAAGGAGTGTGACTGTGTCCCAATAAAACTTAGTCAACACTTAAATTTGAATTACATAAATTTTTCGTGTGTCATAAAACTTTTTTGCAACCCTTACAAATTTTAAATTCCATTCATAGTATCAAAGATCGGCACCAGGCCAATTTGGCCCATAAGTCATATTTTGCCAAACTGTGTCATAAACCACCCACCTGATTCTTCTTACATACAGGAAAATCAGTGAATTAGAAAAGTACAGCAACCAAAGTTTAAATTCAAACCTCCAGATTTTTTTCTTATTTGCATGTTTCAGCTGAAAAATATGGTTTTAAGACAGCAACTCAACAGAAATATTTCATGTAACTTGGTATTTTAAATGGGTGTACTGACCATGTGAGTGTGGTTTACCTCTAAAAGGCCTCCTGAGAGAAATGGAGACCACATGATGGCTCATGGAAGTATGTACCTTGGTTAAATGTTCATATCATTTGACAAATATCATTTATTTTATAGAGTGGGAACCTAAGGTATAAAGATAAATGGCTTTCCAAAAGCTACACAGAGCTTATTTAAAAATGGAAAAAAATGAAGATATCTCTTGACTTCTAGAGTTTGCCGTTTTTTCCTAAATGGCCCAGATATCACTATTTATGATGGTGACACAGATGAAAGACCACCAACAGTTCTGGAAATGAATGATGATGCAGCTAAACTAGACTCCTGCCTCATATACTAGGCAGTGACTATGGATGGAAGGCACATAGTTGAAGAGTGGATCATGTTTGAGAAAGTATGGGATTAATAGAGTTTTACCAACATATTTTTCCCATGGAAAGAATTCCTAATCCAAAGGCTCAATATGAACCACGAAGGAGTAAATGATAGCAACGTATGCTGATACTATGGAGGCTGGACACTCTCTCTCGGACCCTCTGCCAGCTCTTTTTTTCCGGAAGGCTAATTTCTATGGTTTCTAGTTGGATTTGACCAAAAGGAGATATTAAAAGCACTCGGGAGAGAGGGAGGAGAATTTCCATCCAGCTTCTTCCTGCTACCGTCAGTGTGGCAGTGACTGCACTCTTCCACCTAGGACCACAGCCCCTGTTTATGGCTTCTCCAGTTCTGCAAATAGCTCGCCTCCCTTGGCCCCTCAGGTTTAAAGGTGTGTAAAGGCTTTTTGCTGTGACTAGTCCTTGGAAATACAAGGTATTTCTACTCCTTGTTGCTTCCTTAACTCCAACAACATCTTTGTAAATAGTCCATTCATTCATCTCTCTCCAATTATCCCTCCTGAGTAGCCCATCTGTTTCCCCTCAGGAACTGATTGAGATACAATGCAAACCAAATTGTAGGTTCAGAATACACTCCCATCATACAAAACTGAAAAATGAGCTACAACTCTATACTTTCATAAAGCAATTGCAAATATTTTATCATTTACCTTTATTTCATAACTTCTGTTAAATCTATCAAACTTAGCCTTGAAGATAAAAAATGAATATATTCTCTTTCTCTCTATATATATGCATACACAAATCTATGTCATTCAGAGTATTATTTAAAACATAGGATATTAAATATGGATTAGCAATTATTACAGCATAAAGACAAAAATAAGGAAACAATGATTTGAGTTCTAATAATTGATTTCCCATAATTTCCTTCTAATCAGTGATGTCTGGTTTCTAAGGAAACAAACCTTCTCCCCAAAAGCTGAGCAACCACCTACTGACAATGTTACTGGGAAACAACAAAGGTGAAATATTGAAATCTGATGCTTAGTTACAGCAATAACAATTGCTTACACAATTAGACAGTGAGGCAATAACCCTTGGGCGCTACCTGTGTGTCTAATAGTTTAGAATTAGAGCGTTAACTAGTTGGGTTGTGTCGGAGACAATAGTGTTTATGTCTTTAAAATTCTTCCTTCTCCATTGGCTGTCATGTCATGGCATCTATTTCCATTGATCAGGTCTGTGCCATCAGCAAAGCATATGACTTACCTATACACACTATAAAAGTCATGGAGAATGGCTTGTGATACTGAGAAACTAATGTTTGGTTCAGCCAGACCTGTTTAATTCGAGTTCAAATAAGCTAACCCAGATCCCCTTAGGCTTTAAACAATTATTTTGGGGGTTGCATCCATTTTCTTTATCAATTGTTTCTTTGGACTTAAGGTCAAGAGGTGTAATGGGGTGTGAAAGGGCAAATATAGTCACAATTTTCACAACTTGCCTTTTTTCATTAATTTTCAATCTGGCAAATACAATTATAGATGTAAATATGGATCACAGGTACAGGAATAGGAGTGTCTGTTGAGCATGTAAGATTAATAAACCTCTACCTTCTTGGTGATCCCACCTTAATGCAAATTTCCACAAATAAAGAAGAGGAACCACTAACGTGATCCCAAAAGTCATAATCATTAATTATATTTTCCCAAAGAAGAATCAGAAAAAAGTGAATTTTGTCAACCAAATTACAATTTATATTAAGATCTATGTTCAACAAAACACAGTATTACATGTTGTAGAATATGCAAACGTATTGACTGACCCAGCTAGTGGTTATCTTATAATACCAGTTTGTTCAGATTAAGCTGCGGTTCCCTGTGCATTCATGATGTTGATTCCCCTGAATGTATAGGATGTGGCAGCTGAGAATGCGACTCCTTGCTACCCTCACAGTGATAGGGACATGCAGGTTACCTGTCTGCAGGATTCTGAGAATTTGATCAGATTACACTTGATTCAACCCAAAAATGAACTTTGCCAAGTGCCCAAAAATAGTTTCTAGAATGAAGGAGAATATAGTAAGATGTACCAACAATAAGCCCTTTATTACGCTGTGGGCACAAAGTCTGCTGTTTGCAGGGATTAAAAACTCTATTTTTAAGGGAGAGTGTCTTTCCCAGAATCCCTAGAGTTGGGGGTGATATGGAAATGACTCATGCTGGAACGTCTCTGCTGTGCCTCTTCAGCTTAATGCCCCCCTTTACTCACGAGCATGCACTTCCCTCCTCCCCGAGTGGAATGCTGTTATTTGCTCTTCATTTCTTCCCTTTGGTGAGCTACGCCTTCTTCTAAAGGTGATTTTTAGTTAAGGGGCTCCATCTACCCAGCACAGAGGTCTCCTTTGACCCAAAGCACAGCCTGTATCCTCCACCGAATGCGTAATCCCAGGGCTTTTGCCAAGTGTTAACATGCCATCATCCATCAGAATCCTACCGGGGGGCTGGGGGCGGGGGTTAAATTAACTAAACTCTGCACTTAATTTGGGTTTCACTACATTCACATACATTCCCACCAACATATTCTTTTCTGTTCCAGGACCCACTCCCCAAGATACGCATTCTATTTAGTCATCATGTCTCCTTAGTTTCCTCTCCTCTGAAATTCCTTGCTTGAGTACTGATCAGGTTTTTGTAGAAAGTCTCTCAATCTGGGTTTGTCTGATGTTTTTGTTTGTTTTTCCTCACATGTAGCTCAGGTTATGGACTTGGAGGAAGGACACCACAGAGGTGAAGTGCCCTTCTCATCACATCAACGAGTTTTCACTGACTGCTGATGCTAATCTTATCACCTGGCTGAGCAGTTTTGCCAGGTTTCTCCAGTGTAAAGTTACTCCCTGCTACCCCCTGCTTTCCACGCTCTACTCTTTGGGAGCAAGTCGCTAAGTGCAGTTCACACTCAAGGGGGAGAGGGATTCCCCTGGATTCTGAGCAGAAGGACAATGCAAACCCAGAGCTAAAGGAACCACCTTTCCCACCAGGGGACTGAATCAAATATTCAGGGAAGGAGAGCAGAAGGCTGAAGCAGGGCCTGGAGCCTTGAGGACGTTACCTGAATATCAAACTTCTGCTGTGCTGAAGGCAGATTGATTTCGTAATTTTTATTTATATGAGCTGATAAAATTATACTTTTTATCTTGATTGATATTGTTGGAATTGCCTTTTCCCCATAACTAGTATATTTATTGCCTACTTTTCCGTACATCATCCATCTTTATAATGATATTCAAAACAATGAAGAAGGCAAATCTCACTACACTACAACTATCCCATGTAAAACCGAGACAATTTTTTTGGAGTTTCAGTAAGTTTTTTCTTGAAATTTAAGCCAAATTTAGTGCACTTAGGACAGAAAAAATTAGTTATGAACAATATTCTTTCATCTAGAACTCAATTTACAATTTCTGGTTCCACCAAGGTATGTGCAGTATTGGTGGAAAGAAAACCTTAATTAAGATGATTTGAGAAAAATGCTCTGTGGATCCTGTTTGAGTGCTCACTAATTCACAGGCTTATGACCAAACAAATTGAGCTCACATTACCATATCAACAGTGACATTTTGCAGAACTACAAAATACATTCATAATTATAGGATGAACCCAAGAAAGTAAGATTTAGTGACCTCTCCACCCACAAAGTTGCAATTGCCACAGACTGTTGGCAGGTCTATATTCATGTTTAATATGACTTTACATAATGGATTATTTTAGAAGTTGTAGCTCATAATTAATAGTTCTTGCTAATAGTAGGATAACCCTAACAGACCATATGAATCTCTCTGATCATCTATCAAATGACTTATTAGTGTAAAATATACTGATAAAGGTAACTGTGATTGTTTAAAGGCTTATCTAACATGAAACTGGTTACGTTTGGTTTTTGTTTTTCTGGCACAAAAGGTTACATGGTGATTCCTGGGTGAAAACATAATTCCTGAATGTTCCTCCTTAAATTTCTCCCTAAATGAAGAAAATATTTTTGAATGCAAGTGAGACTGATATTATTATAGAGGCAACGTTGTATTAATTTGTTCTATCCCCACTCCCCTTTGGACCTCAGCCAAAGTGGGATGAATTAATCACATTTCTCACTTCATGTCACATGTTTTTCATTGGTCCCTTCAAAGCCTCTTTCTTATTTTATTTATTCCCTTTTATTCATACACAGTACTCCAATTTTCTACCTGTTCTCCAACATGTAATTTTTCTAATGTGCTTACTGTATGTCTTTTTGCTTGTATGCACTCTTGCATAATGAGGATGACTATTTTAAATATATGTATTTTTAGCTTTTTATCAAGAAAATTCAAACACATTCAAAAGTAGAGAGAATGCTATAATGAACACCTACTTACTCTTCACCCACCTACAATTATCAAATCATGATCATTCTTGTATTAGCTACACTCCCACTGAATTCACTTCACTATTGGATTATTTTGTAGCAAATCCTTGACATGATATAATTTCATCTTAAATATGTCAGAATGTATCTCAGAAAGATAAGGATTCTTATTAAAAACATAACCTTAATATCATTATCACACCAAAATTTTAACAGCAATTCCTAAATATCATTAGATATCTAACCAGTGTTGAAATTATAGTTGGTTTTAGTCTAATCAAAATCCAAACAAGGCCCATATATTGAATTTTGATATGTTTCTTAATTCTCTTGAAATCAATAATTTCCCTTCCTTTCTTCCCCCTGCAATTAATTTTTTGCTGAAACTGGTTCATTTATTGAGTGCTGTTTGCTTTTCCATGATGTCACTGAATATGCATAGAGGTTCCATTTCTTTTGGCAACAAAAATATATAGGTGGTATTGTATTCTTTTATCAGGAGGCACATAATTAGCGGATCAATCTCTTTTCAATATATTACTGGCAATTGATAACTGTTGCCTAGATCCCTTGTTTTGTAAGGGGATTGTAAAATGTTATTATTATAATTCTATAGGTCCTTCTTCATTTATTATCTGGAATAGAGGGAAACTTTTTTTTTTAACAATGATTAGGTTACTTTGAAATGCTGTTTGTACAGGAAAGACAGGGTAAATGCTTGGTTTTCCCATTTATTTACCCATTTTTAGAATAGTGAATTTGGTTCCCTAATATTCTCCAGAGAAAATCTATGGGATATTCAAAGTATCATTATGAATTCATTGATCTTAACCTATGTAATAGATTTCAATTTATTGCATTTATTGTCCATATTGATACTCAAGTTATTTCATTTTTAGCCAGTAGAAGTTTCTTCAAGTTGGCTCAGAAATCCACTTTTATAAAAATTACTTTTGTAATTTTTATAAAATTACAAAAATTTTTGTAAAATTTGGTTTTTTAAAATGTTGAAGCAGCTTTATTGAGATACAATTCACATACTGTACAATTCATTCATTTAAAGTGTACAATTCAATATTTTTAGTATATTTCAGAGGTATGCAACTATCACCACAATCTAATTTTAGAATATTTTTGTCACCTCAGAAAGAAATCTCATGCCCTTTGCCAACACTCTCCATTCTCCCCCATCCCACTTTCCTAGACTTAGGCAACTACTAATCTACTTTTTTACTCTCAAGATTGGCCTATTCTAGACAGTACACATAATGGTAGCACATAATATGCAGTCCTTGGTAAATGGGTTATTTCACTTTGCATGGTATTTACAAAGTTCATCCATATTGTAGAAATATCAGTTCTTCATTACTTTTTATTGCCAAATAATATTCCATTGTGAGGCTATATCAAATTTTATTCATCCATTCACCAAGTGACATACATTTGGGTTATTTCCATCTATTATGAATTATGATGATATGAAATTTGTGTACAAGTTTTTGCATTGAGTTATGTCTTCATTTCTTTTGGGTATATATCTAGGAGTACAATTTCTGGTTCATATGATAACTCTATGTTTAAACCGTGCAGGAATTACAGACTGTTTTCCAAACTAGCTGCACCATTTTACATTCTAACTAGCAGTGTATGAGGATTCCAATTTCTCCATATCCTTGCCAACATGTTTTATTGTATTTTTTATTACAGCCATCCTAGTGGATATGAAGTGATAACTCATTGTGGTTTTGAAGATCCATATTTCTTTGTTCACATATTTCATTTAATAAATATTTACTGGTTAACTCTTAGACAAAGGCACTGCCCTAGGACCACTCTTCCATGCAAACTAGAAATATGAGACCCTTCTACTATTTCTTGCTACATATTTGAATTTCTCAGTGTTTTTTAATATGATAAAATAGATATAAAATTGATCCTTGTTTTAATCTGCATTTTGATTATTTTGCATTCTTGGAATTTTTTCATACTTCTATAGATATGTAGCTATTTAATAAGACATTACCTATAGCAATTCTTATAATTTAAAAGGCACTTATATCAGGTAGTAAAGATATAATAGTAAAAATTTCAGTTAGGTATGAGGGTTTATAGACCATGAATTAATGGCATCAGGTACCCCACAAAGCTAATTAATTTTCTTAAGGTAGTTAACAAGAATATGGTCAAATTAGAATTACCTGTAAAATAATTAAAGATGCCTGTGGTAACAGGACAACGTGATTATGTAACCAACATGCCCAGAATGCAATTGCTAGGATAAGGTCATAGTTTTATATTGCACTAACCAATTTGGGAACAGGAACCAGGCAACAAAAAGAAGGCAGGTATACCTGAATGAAGGCCATGAAGAGCAGCACAACTGGTTCTTCCAATTATGATGTTTAACTTAAAAGTCAATAATATTAGTTAACATTTTTGAACATTTATTTTGAGTCAGACACTATACTATATATTTTGCATATGTTGCCTCACATCTTTGTCATAGCAACCATATTATGTAGGTACTACACCCATTTTACATATTTGAAGACAATGAGACTTAAAGGAGTTAAGTAATTTTCCAAAGGTCACACAACTAATAAGTGGAAGAGCCAGAATTCAAATCCACTTCTTTTTGGTGAGATTTCTAGCACAATGACATGTTGCATCTTCTACTTGGTATTCAGGGAAAACGCCAGCCTTAGAATTCTATGACTATGTTTGAAAAAAATCCTAGGGAATTGCATCTATAAAAATGGCAAATTCACACTTTTTTTGCAGGCAAACCAAGTTACTGAGTTGATATGATTGTGAATATAGGCATTGACCTGAGTCAATCTTCCAGGAGCCAGGAATCAAGCTTTCAAGAGATGTATTCACTATCTATTGCTGCATTAAAAAAATTGACCCAGACTTAGTGGCTTAACAATTAAGTATTTATCTTCATACAGTTCCTGTGGATCAGGGATTCAGAAGAGGCTTAGCCAGGCGGACCTGGCTCATGGTCTCTCAAGAGGGTGCAGTGAAGATAATGGTTGTGTCTACCGTCTCTGAAGGTTGGCTAGGACAGGAAGGTCAACTTCCACTCACATGCTTGGCAAGTTGGTACAGGTCATTGGCAGGAGGTCTCAGTTCCTTACCATAAGGACTTCTCCATAAGGCTTCTCGTGTGTTTCCATAATATGGCCACTGGCTTCCTCCAGAGCTAGTGGTCTAAGAGATAGCACCATGAAAGCAACTATTTCTTTTGTGAGTTAGTCTTGTAAGCCACACTCTGCTATTCTACAATATCTCATTGGTCACCGCACCTAGCTCAACCTTATTCAATGTGGGAGGGGTTTCTTAAGGGCACAATTACCAGGAGGCAAGCCTCACTGGGGGAGAACTTGAGGGAGAGCTACCAAAAGAGGTACATCAGAGGAAAACACAAGAAAGGCCAGATCAACACATCCATTTTTTAGAACTAGACACAACAGAGAGGTCAAGGCACAGTTTAGAAGTCTTGGATATATATTCTGGTTCCCCCTCTAAATTATGGTTGCCAAATAAATCACAGTATACCCAGATACAGTTAAAGTTCAGATAAACAAACAAAAACTTTTAGTATAATTATATCTGATATATTACATGGTACATACTTACACTAAAAAATAAATTTGTTGTTTATCTGAAATTCATATTTAACTGTATTTGTGTTTGCTAAATCTAGCAACTTTACCCTAAATAGCTTTGTGATTTTAGAAAGGTTTCTAAGTCCCAGTCTGTCTCCCTATAGGGTGGAGGTAAAAATTCCTATTGTTATTGAGAAAATGGAACAAAGTAATGCCTGTAAAAGTGTTTTGTAAATCATGAAGAGCTACATGAAAACAACTATTATTAATGACGCATCCATGTTTGTATGGAATCAGCAATGTGATGTGCCTATGGTGTCTTCAGCCATTGGCTATTATCACACTTGAAATCTAAACGAACACATTTCCCAAATCCTGGTTGAGTCAATCATTTATTTAATCACTCAACAAATATGTACTGGGCACCGGTCTTGAGCCAGTCCTCAGGCTGTTCAGTCCCTGCTCTCCAGGGAATTGAGGTCTGGTGGGATGGGATGGGCAAAGAAGCTCTTAAAGAGAACTGGGTGAGAGAAGGGCTCTGGGAAGCATTATAAGGATCTGGGAAATAAATATGACCACAGTCTGACAAATGGGAATTCTTTCTAGATCCTGTCCTCTAGTTCTGTCCTAAGTCCAGGGTGAGTTTCCAGTAAAGAGTTGTTGATTAAAAGTCCTTTTTCATGTATTTTCCCATATGAAAGAGAGCTGTAACACACTTTCCCACATTACCTTTGTTCTCATTTGCAGACTTTAGCTAGATGTGCAAACTTTAGTGAATAGAAAACCCAATGAAAAGGTACTGAAAAAGTATCCAGAAAATCCAAAGTTATCTTGAAAGTTGTCAAAATGAGCACTCCTCATCTTTATTATCATCATCTTTGTTAATATTTACAAATAACTATGTGTTGGCACTGTGTTAAGAGTTTTACATGAAGAATTTCATTAAATCTTTGCCATTAGGTAGGTACTAATAGCATCTGCATTTTGAGATGAGTAAATGGAAGCTCAGAGATGAAGGGAAACCCACAAATTCCCTCAGGAAGTAAATTAAGCAGCAGAATCATTACTTGGACAGAGACCAGGTTCTGTCTGAATCCTTTCCAACTTCCCAAATTCTAGATATAAATTCAACACTCACAAATAGTTGGAAAATAAACTAGGATGATGGCACATAGCTTTTTGTGGATTCTTGGGTTCCACCCTTACAAATGAGGGCTAATGATTTCTTAGCTGTCAGAAACCTTGTGAAGGTTAAATGATATGATGTAAGGCACTTAACACATCAGCCATCAGTCAACCATCTTCCCTGATCCTGAACTAAATGTTCTGTTCTCTGTGAACATATGCCATTTCATCCATTCATTAACAAATATTCAGTGAATGCCTATACTGAAGCAGGCTATAATCCATGGGGTTGGTGAATGAAGCCTGTGCTGACGATTGAAATACTCCAGTCCTCTTCTCCCTTACCTGGGAATAGAGAGTTGGGCTGAAGATCATTCTTGGGTTTTATCAAAAGAAAGACTGAACAATGCTGTAAAAGCTACAGCCTGGGAGGCAGTAGAGCTTTGACAAAGAGTACTGGATAAAGGACTGGGAGAATTGGAGCAAGTTACTGCCTCATTTCCCTCATCTGTAAAATGTAAATTAAAATTCAATGAGGTGAAGTGAGGATTAATTGAGTTAATATAGGTGAAGCTCTAGAAAAGTGAGTGGCACAAAAGTAAGACCTATTGTAGCAATTGATGGGTTCCAGATCCAGCTCTTCCACTTTCATGCTGTGGGATCTTGAGCAAGTAACTTCTCCTTTAAGGGCATCCATATCACTAGTTAAAACATACTCATTAACTTGAAAAAGGCTTACTGGACAATTACTCTTTGACAGAAATTCTAGGCACTGGAGATAAGGTGGTGACTAAGACAGACATGGCCCCTACCCTCACAGAGCCTTGCGTCCTAGTGGGAAAAGCAAGACCTAATAAGTAACAAGCACATAACCAACAAAGTACATTCTGATTGTGGCAACACTAACAAGAACAACAAAACCGGGAAGGTGTAAGAGAGGATGGCTGATTTGGGGACAGCTTTCCATTGGAAAGATCTCCTTCCAAACTCAAGAAATATGCATTGAGTCTAATGATGAGAAAAAGCCAGTCATGCAACATCCTGGCAAAGACGATGCCAACCACTAGGAACAGCCGATGCCAAGGACAAGAAGTGAGAAGATGTTTGAAAAATGAGGCCAGTGTGTGAAGCAAGTTTTAATTTACCACATTTTCCTTTTTCCCAATTTAATCTGTGGACAACTGAAACTCCCTCACATTAGTTTTTGAAGATAAAGTGAGGTAAAATCGAAAAAAATCCAGTACAGCATTTGAATATAGAAAGCAGGTGATGCGTGTTTGTCCCCTTCCATTATCTTGGGTCAGTGTTGATAACTTATCATCTAGCCCTGAAATAGGAGCAAATACACATCCCTTTGATAGAGAACAGGCTGTGTGATATGGTTTTTATTTTGTGAGTACCACTTATTAACATACTAGGAGGGATGCTAAATGACTGAAATCTCTTTGTGATTTGCCTTTCCAATCCTGTTCTGATTTAAGGGTTTAATTCCCAACCCTGCCATCAGCCAGTTTTTAAAGCTTCATGCTTAAACTGGCACAAAGTCAAGAAATGCTTCTAAAAAAATGAATAGGTACCAGAGACAATAAAATAGATGTCAGCGCACTAAACCTTTTTTCCCCCATGGCTGGTCATCACAAAATATCATAAAATCTGTCATAATCAAGGGTAATAGCTTATAAATGAGCTGATGAGGCACAAAAGGATGTAGATGATTTATAGTCAGCCTATGAGATGGGCAAGTTGTTTCTTTGAAGATAAGCAACTATTTGTTGTTTATGAACAGGTGAATATAACACAGATAGAAACATCCTGGGAAGAAAAACTAAATAAGAATGAAGTAACAGTATATGCAATTATTCCAAATTGTCCCATTACTTACAGAGAATTAAAATTTTATCTGTTGGGGTTCAAAAACATCATCTTTTATCATTTCAGTTAATCTCTACACATTTCAACACCTCTTAAATGATCATCACATCGAGCACTCCAAATTCCAGCATCAGTTTTGAAATACCCAATAATAAATGATGATACTCTGTTAATGCTTTGATTATGATAATAATGGCCATGATGGTAATCACAATAGCAACTATTTACTGAGTGCTAACCACATGCCAGGAAGCATAGAGAAGGTCTTATATCTGTGGCACAGAGAGTAACGTTAATCTAGTATTGCATTTGTTCCCTACCTTTTCCAGCCCCCCTTGTAGTTACATGACTAGTTCTGACAAATGGGCTATGTGACATGGGTTACATACAGATCAGAAGTGAAAATATGCAACTGTTCAATTGTCACCTTCTCTAATATAGGGGCAGGTGACTCTGCAGCTGTTAGAGCTTTCATCAGCCTGGATCCATGGAGCAGAAGCCCTACTAACTGCATTGTACATGAGGCATAGTGAGACGCAAACCTGTGTTGTCTCAAGGTACTGAGATTAATCTGTCCTGACAAATACAACAATATCATCTCAAATTTCTCCAAACATCCTTGAAAAACTATTATGATAATCTCCCTTTTATAAATGAAGACATTGAGACACAAGCAGTAACTTACTCGGGGTTAAACAGCTCAGGACTGGTAATGAAACCCGGATCACAAAAACTCAGCTCTTTGCAACATGATAAGAACATGATATTTGGTTCTAGGCTGCCATGGTTTAAAATCTGGTTCTCACATTTTCTCAGCTAGAAAATCATATGTCTCACCAGGTTTGTTGTGAGGATTAAGGAATTTTATATATACTAAATGCCTAGAATAGAGATGTAGCAAGATGGCATTGAGTTAAGTGGGCACTCACCAGCTCTCTCACAAAAAACAGCTGAGAAGGGGCAAGATCCTGCCCAGTGAGCTGTTTTGGGAACCCACAGAACAGCAGGCTTCAGGGCATCCATCTGGGGGGGAACTGGACAAAGAGATAAAAAGCCCAAGGGAAAACCGTGAGTTTCTTCCCTGAAGGCTGGAAACAGCAGGTGGCTAAGACCCACCCTCAAAACAAAAAGCCGCTGCAAACCCCCTGACTCACCAGTCACCGAGCAGGAGGGAGTGTTCTCTGGCAGTAAGAGGGTTCTGGTGAAGGGTGGAAAGGGGTTTCCTCTCTGTGGGTTTGGTTACCTGGACCCCTTTGAACTTTAGGGAGCATACCAGTTGGCAAGAGAAGGCTCTGGGAAGAGGGGAGACGCGAATCTGCTCAGGCAGCCTGATTTACCTAGCCGACCAGGAAGAGAGGAACTTGGGTAGGGAGAGGGCGGAGTCAGGTAATTGACTACTCCGTGCTAAAAGCTATCAAAATTCCAACTTCCCTAAGGGAGGCGAGCAGTAGGAAGCGCTTAATAACCTCCCAAGGGCCTATTTAGGGTGCCCTGGGAGGAGGGGGAGGCCTGGAAGAGGGCTGAGAGTCGTTTCTCTGGGGTGAGTCAGATACCAGGGCCCCATTTGAATTTCAGAAGGGAACTCAACCTGACCAGGAGAGGCGAGGGTGGATCCGCTCACACAGGCTGTCATGTCCTGCTGCCCTGGGAGAGAAAGCAGTAAGAATAGAAAGGGGTCAGGGACAGACAGGCTCCTAATCATCAGGAATCTACCCAACTGCAAAGAGTCAAACCTGCCCTAGGGAAAGTGAATGGATAGCTCTCTAGTTAACTGACCCAACAATAAAGTTTAGCTCAGTGGAGGAGTCTCTGCTTTGAATATACGAAGTCCCAGGTTCGATTCCCAGCTTTCCTTAGAGTAGTGATCCACCAGGTTATCAAACACCCAGCTGAGGGAAGCGGGTGTGGCTCAATCGATAGAGCTCCTGTTTACCATATGGGAGGCCCCGGGTTCGCTTCCCGGGGCCTCCTTGTGAGAGCAGGCCGACCCACTCAGCTGTGTAGGCTGATGCAGCAAGACCTCACAGCAGGAAGCGGGTGTGGCTCAATCGATAGAGCCCCCGTTTACCATGTGGGAAGCCCCGGGTTTGCTTCCCGGGGCCTCCTTGTGAGAGCAGGACAGCCTGCGCGCGCGGCGCGGTGGGCTGATGCAGCAGGACCTCACAGCAAGGGGGAGATAAGCAGACACGGAAAGAACACACAGCGAATGGACACAGCAAACACAAGCAGCAAGGGGGGGATAAATAAATAAATAAATAAATAAATAAATAAATAAATATTCATTTAAAAAAAAAACAAAAAACACCAAGCTGACACTTCAGGACAGGGAACACATAGACATTATTTTTGTATTAGCTTCTCTTGGGTCTCTTATTTTTCTTAAAAAAGGTTCATTTTTAAAAATTTAACTTACTTTACTTACTAAAACCTGATTCAAAACGTGCAGATGGCAAGCTGCAGGGTAACTGATGAACACGGGCAGCCTGAGAAGCTCCTTGGGGGCCTAAGAGGGAAGGCTGTCTTTCCTAAGTTTTGTTTGATTGCTTGTTTGAGTGTTTGTTTTTTGTTCTTTTTTTTTTT
>JAQZBX010019548.1:0-33717 GCA_029593785.1 Cabassous unicinctus | reverse complement strand
GGTTTACATTTCACACTGGAGCCTGGTCCCTAACCCTTAGGCTCGTAACTTAACCTTCAAGTCTCAGCTTCTCACCTGTCAAATGAAAATCAGAAATAACTTCCTTGAAGGGATGTGGTTAGTTCTAATTGAGAAAATGAAAGTGCCTTGCTTGGAACATAGTAGGTGATCGATAAATGCTAACTTCTTTCCTCCTGTCTGCCAGCAGCACCTGGGGAGGTGCAGGGAGTTTTACTCCCGAAATTGCACTCTTGGTCAGGTTCTCAGACACTACCAGCAGCTCCTCTGTGATCATTCCCTAGCCCACCACCGAGAGCTGAAGGGACAGCAGCTCTCCTGGGGCCCAGGCACACAGTGGAGCCACATTGCGAGGTCAGTCTCTCATGACCCCTTAACTCAGGGCGGGCAAAGCAGTGCAGGTTTTCCCAGGGTGTTACTGGGAAATGACGTGGCTTTTCTGCAACCTGATGTTCCTGCTCTGGTGGAAGCCTGGAGCTGCTCCTGTCAGCCCCCTTAATTACTTTTCAGTTACTCTGGCCATCCATTCTGGGATTACTCCCAAACCCACATGTACTTTCGAAAGAGGTTTTGTTTTTCTTCTTTGATTATATCTAAGTCGTACATAAAGCTCCTACTTCTCTCTCTCTCCAAGACTGAGTAGCCAGAACCCTTCCATGGCTCCCCATAGTCCTTAGGATGAAGTCCAAACTTCTTATAACATGGCTTACTGGGCCCAGTATGCTCTGACCTCAGTTTACCTAGTAGCTCCATCTTTCTCCACTCACCTGTCCTTACATTTTCCACTTTGGTTGTAGAGACTTTATTTCTGTGTTCTGTTCTCACTTTAAGGTTTGCCCAAGCAGTTCATTCATTCAGGTGACAAATTTTGTTGAGCACCTGCTATATGCCAGGCACGAAGATAGATTCCGTTCCTTCTGCGTGAAACATTCTCCTGCCCATCTTTGCCTCGTTGCCCCTTCCTTGAGGGCAGAGGTGAAGCGTCAGTCCCTCCTGGAGCCTTCCTGATCTCTTTCTCTAGGTGGCTTAGATGCCTTTTCTGTGCAGTCTCAGAACACCCCACCTGTCTGTTATCACTGTGCTTTTCTTTGGTTCCCTTTTCCTCCAGACTGTAAGTGCTGAGTACACGGGAGCCACATCTGTTCTGGTCACCTCTATATGCCCAGCTCCTAGCTTAGCACGTAGCAGGCACTCAAGGAGTAGTCATTAGATAAGAGAATGAGCTCATGGCATATTGTCTTACATTACCTTGCTTTTATAGATTAGGAAGGGACTCTGGAGATGCCTCAGATTCCCCCTTTTACTCCTTTTATTTAGTAGTTCACATACCATAAAATCCATCCTTTAGTAGGTCAGTGGTTTTAGTATAGTCACCCAGCCCCTGGCACCACTAATCTGCTTTCTGTCTCCATGGGTTTGCCCACTCCAGACATTTCATATGGAAGGAATCATACAGTAGGTGCCTTCTTTCATTTAACAGAATGAATTTAAGGAGCGTACATGTGCCATACGTCCTTCCATTGTGTGGAGGTACCGTATTTTGTTGATCCATTCCTCTGCTGATGGACATTTGAATTATTTCCCTATTTGACTATTATGGACAATGCTACTATCAGCATCCATGTACAAGGTTTTGTATGTACAGAGATTTTCCTCTCTCTTGGGTATATACCTGGGAATGGAATTGCTGGGTCCTATGGTAACTCTATATTTAACATTTTGGGGAACTGCCAAACTGTCTTCTAAGGTGTTTGCACCATTTTACATTCCCACCAGCAATGTATGAGGGTCCCATTTTCTCCACATCCTCATCAACATTTATTTTTTGCTTTTGCTTTTTATTTATTATAACCACCTAGTGGGCAAAGCCCTTCTTTTTCACTAATATTCTCTGCCCCTTTAGGGAAAAGGAGCTTGATTTTTTTTTTTTTTTGCAGTTGATCTTGGACACATTATTTAATCCTTGTTGAGCCTCTGGTTCTTCATCTGCAAAGCAGGGCTAATAACTTCTACTGCATGGAGTAGCTGTAGGGACTGAATGACGCCATGGCTCCAAAGCACTTACCATGCCGCTGGCCCACTGGTCATGCCATTGGATGGGAGCTATTATCGTGGCTTCTTAGGAGGTACCAGGAATCCAACCAGGGACCTTGTATATGCAAGGCAGGATCTCCTCTGCTGAGACACACCCACTCCCCGTGGCTTCTGGTAGCCTTTCCTGAGTCTCCAGGGATCCCCACAGAAAGTGTGAGAAGCTAAAAATGGTTCAGCTCTGGCGTGGAGCTGGGTGGTGGCCCTTCAACGGGAGCAGCCGTCTGGCCGTCGGCCTGGGGAATGGAGTGGCTGGGAAGACGAGAAGCTGGAGGTTCAGAGTTCTCCTTGGCATCTCGTCTTCCCTTCACGAGCACAGGGTTTGACGAGCTCTGTCCACATGCAGGGAGTGCCCTGAGGGTGATGGAGACCCTACCACTGCTAGGCATGTTAGCGTGGGTGTGAAACCCCCACAAAAACGGAGTTGGGTCCGAAAATGGAGGTGGGTATGCCGGAAGCTCGAAACAGGGAACCAGGCTCTTTCGTTGCCCCTGCCCTCCCCTGGTTTTGCCTGCTGGCTGAGTCTTTTAGTATCTCTCCACCATGCTGACTGCTTTCCATCACCACTTCACAATAAGAGCTTCTCTTCTTCCTCAGCTCCACCAACCCGGCCTTTGGGAAAAGCACGTCGCTGTGTTCAATGCCAAGGCAGCAGAAGGCAGTGTGGCGACGAGGCCCTTCTGCAGCTCCTCGCACATTACTTTGGACCGCGGAGTTGCTTTTTTAAAAATTAGGGATCAATAACCCAGCTTTGGAAGTGAGAGGACTGGCTGTAGATGATAGTCCTTCTTCCAGGACCCTGGGTTTCTCTGCAATCTGAGCAGAGTGACAGGACACCTTTCTCCATTTGATATATCCCGTCCCCCCACCCCCCAAGCCTGCAGATTCAGATTCCTGGTAAAAACACTAAATGTGCCCACCAGGAGGCTTTCAAAGTCGATTCACCCAGGCTTACTATTTACTGTGAGTCCTGTGCACAAACGAGCCCTTCTCAGCTGAGGCTTGGGGGTAAACATGCTCGTTCCAGAAAGTGTCAGAGAAGCCTCCTTTCCAATGCCCCTTGGCACGTGCCGTGAGTTCAGCGTAAGCGGTTTCAGCACTTCTGCCGTTGCGTTTGGGTTAATTAACCAGGGAGGGTATGTTGAGACTGGGGATGAAATAAGAGTTAGGAAGCTGAGGTGGAAAGAATCCTGGAGTCTGGAAAGGGGCACGGGCTGATGGTGACGGCGGGCGGTCAGGGCACTGTTTTGTGAAATGTATCCTCATTTGGAAAGGGGCAGTTGGAGTGGAGCTTGCAGTCTTTCTGAGTTTATGTTTGTTGCCCCTAATAGCCTCAAGTCTGAAAAGACCAGAAAGAAAAGGTGGTATAAAGCTCAGGAAGAACTTTCCTCCTGTCCTCCCTTCCCCCTTTCCCTCCTCCTTTCCCTTTTTCCCTCCCTCCCTGACTATGTGGAAAATATTGTAACCGAATGGCTAGTCAGGGACCAGCAGTGACAGCTGATGGGAGCCTCTAAGACACAGATAGAAGGCGGTGGGAATTATACTCAGAGATGCCGGCTGGAACAAGGGAGGTTTATCTGATAGCATTTTTTAAAGAAACAAAACCATGAAAATCTCAATCAAATGTGAGATCCTTTTTTTTTTTTTTTAATCTCAGAGGGCTGAATTTTTATATTTCATTTTTTGGACTCTTATCAGGTTACGTGCTCCTTTTAACATTTAATTCTACAAATATTTATAGTATATTTACGGTATACTTACACATTGGCGTTCCCACTATCTGTTTTCAGAGTAAAAAGTCAGGTGGTACTTTGTTTTTAAAAAGAGAGAGAGAAAAAGAAAAACACATTTTCCAGGCAACGGGCCTGAAACGACCACGCACACACATTTGGGGAGCTTGGTCGTGTGCCCGGCAGCGGCTGGAGTGCTGGGTCATTGCCTGGGCCCCCAGCAAACGCAGCTGGCGTGGGTCTGCCTGTTGTATGTTATCCTTTTGAATTTGTGGTGTGAAGCGTGGTGGCCAGAGGACTCTGGAATGAGAGAGGGCAGGAAAGGAAAGAAAATGCGTCCGTGTGAGTTGGGGCTTTTGCTAAGACTGAGGCTGTAGATCCGGGGGGACATGGGGCTACTTCTTTTCCTCCATTTGTCTAAGCTCAATTCCGCCCATTCAAACCTGCATCGGGACTGAAAAAAGGCTTGGGAAACAGCAGTCTTGACCCCGTGGAAAAGGAAGTTTTGGGGTGAAAGCACCGGATTTGGTTGTCTCGGGGAATTAGTGAACCTCAGAACTCTCAAGTCTCCACTATCCGTTGTGCTCTGACTATAGATGCTTTGGTTATTCTGAATAGTTTATGGCAATGACTGAAATAGCCAAATGGTGGCCAAATCTCCATTTTGTGCTGCACCGTAGAGACTTCTGCAAGGTATCATTTTGCAGCCTGCCTATGAGAAGGTTAAACTTTCAGCAGGGCTGACCTGCAGACAGGCTAGCGATTCTGGGGTCCCACTCACTGCAGTTTGGGCCAAGGCTTGGGTTTGTCCAGATGCCTACCCTGGGTGCTATGGCAGCATCCGGGCTTAAAGGGGTAGGAGGAAAAAACCCTCGGATCAGAGGAGAGAGAGGAGGGAAGCTAGAGTCTGTAGCAGAGGTGGGAGAAACCTCTTACTAGGCTACAGGCTAACCAGATGGGATGACAATGAGTTTTTTCCCAAACTCCCTCAAAATGCATCTTACAAACTGGGCTATAATAGGCCTAGATTTTCTAAGGTGACCTAAGCTCCCAGTCCTCCTCCTAAAACCAGGATATTCTGGTTGTATTAACACCCTTTAGCTGCTGAGCGCCTCTCCTTAAAAATTGGTTGTATCCACCATGGGAAGGGCACATCCCCAAGTGATTTCTTAGGACGGTGAGATTATGGGTGTGTTTTCTCTCTTTTCCAAACTTTATGTAATGTTGGTATATATTACTTTAAAACAGAAATTATCACATGGGGAAAAAAAAACAACTAAAGTTTTCCCAAAGCTCATTAAAGCTAAACACGCTCATCATCACCAAATGAGAGTTTAAAAACAGTTTGGTGATTAAATTGTAAATGAAGCAAAAGCACATGGAGTAATTTTTCCCGCCAGAGAAGTGATTGCCAAATTTATTTTATAATTTGTTGAAAATAATATATTTGTAAAAATCACTGTATATAAAAAAAAAACTTCAAACCAATGCTGAAGGATCTGCGCCTGGAAAGCACAGAACTGGGGTTTCTCTTGGTTCTTTCCATTTGTTTAGACTTTGCAAACATTTTCCCCTGGAAAAGGGGGGAGGGTGATAATTTACAGGCACGTCCGTCACATGTAGGACCTCAGTGAGGTAGCCTAGTCTTTGGGCTAAGAAGTAAATGTGTGACATCTAGACCGTGTTTCACTGTGATCCTGACCAGATAACAGCTTCCTTCCTGATAACTTCCAACTGCAAAATGGTAACTATCCCAGCTCTCTCCCCGCCCCCAACTCCTTCTGCCCCATTTGTATGAGTGACCTAGGTATGTTTAGAAAACAAAACACCTTGCTAATCAGAATTAATAATAATTATGAACCACAATAAAATGTGTATCTACTGATGGGGAAGGAGGGACTTGGTGTCATTGGAGTTGGAAGTCTTGAGTTTCTGCTGAGATGAGGGGTTCTTAACCCGCTGTCTTGTCTCTTGATGACTGAGTGGATGACAGCAGGAGGCCAGGATGCTTTCCTCCTGGCTCCAGCCGTGGGCAGAGAGTGTGGTGACTCCGCAGTGGTGTAGGTTTTGCCCAGTGCCTGATTGACTTATTTTTGTTTTTGTTTTTTTTCCTGGCACGCCATCTCAAAGCCTGTAAGCATCGCCAGCGCAGGGACTTGATCCTTTTGATTGCTCTGCAAAACCACCAGAGCCCGAGCTTTTGCCCGAGGATCTGCACGATGCAGCCTGCAGAGACTGACTGAAGCTAATTCATAGCACTGAAATGCTCACGAATACTATTTTCAAGAACATAATTGTGGTAAATGCTGGACGCTGAGCACCTTTAGAGCTAAGAGCTGTGCCAAAGCAGCGCTGCCTTCCCACTCCTTTCTACGGAGACGGTGGCATGGGTGCTCCAGGGAGCTGGTGGGGCTTGCAGGAGAAGCCACCGGCTGGTGTGGGAAGCACTTCTCTCGTGGCTCTGACACTCACGCACTCCCCGGGCTAACTTGTGTTCCTTACCTCCCGTTTCTGGAGAACAAGAGCCCTTCTGAAAGGGAATGATTAATTAGGACCATTGTTGCTGCCGAGGAAGAAAAAAAAAAGCTGTGTTTGGTTCTCTTCTCTGGAGAATCTGCAGTCGGGTTCGCTGGAGAAAGGAGAAAAACCCAAGTGCAGTCATCAGTACACGGGGCTGGAAATGGAGGGCAACTCCTGGGCAGTTCTGCCCCTGGGGCATACCTCACAGCTCCACAATCAGAGGAAAGAAATGCATTGCACTGGATACCGCCTCAACTGGGGTGACTTTGCCCAGGGAGGATTTGACAGTGTCTGGAGACCTTTCAGTGATCACAACTTGGGGTGGGGGTTGGTCAGGATGCTACTGGCATCTAGTGCGTAGAGACCAGGGATCCTGCTACATATCCCACAATGCACAGGGCAGCCCTCCACAACAATGAATTATCTGGTCCAAAATGTCAACGGACTCCAAAGCTGGGAAACTGTCTCTAGAAGGATATAGACTGGGTCGTTTGTTGGATGTGAGTGCTAGTTCCTAGTGGCAGAGCTGTGGGTTAGATTATTTCTAAGCGCCTTCTTAGCTCATGCATATTTTAAGAAAACCAAAATGGGTAGGGTGTTGGAAAACAGGAGGACTGAAAGAAAATTGAGAGATTTGGGATTGGTTGGTTTGAGGACGTGAAAACGGAATGGTCGCTTATTAGTCTTCAAGCATGCAATTGGTCTTTACACGAAGGGTGCTAAGAAATTATTATTCTCTTTTGGAGGCAGTAGATAAAGTCATGCTTTAAGTTGAGGAGGAAGGATTTGGGTTAATTCCAAAAAGGCGTTTCTCTGTGTGTAAGAATAAGAAATTAGCCTCATTTCCCAAGGAAAGATAAAAAATCACATTTGTGGGAAACTTTTAATGAAGCAAGGCCATGCCCATCTGCCTGGGATAACACTGTGTGTACATCATGAATCCAGAGTGAAGAGTGGGCTGCACAGCATATCAAGGCCCCTTCAAGCCTCGGTGACCTGTGGCTCTCTGAGAAAGTTCTTGCCCAATCCCTTAAGTGTTCCATAGGACAAGTAGTTTCACTATTACTACTGTTTCCCTTCACATCTGGCCTCTATTTCTCATCTGCCTACCTTACCCACTATCTCTCCGTCTCCTGTTAGTAGCCATTTAAAAGATTGCTGGTCGTCCACTGCTTCTCCTCATCCCCTGTTCCGTATCTTTTCTTCCTAGGATCATGGACTGTTGGTTGAGATTTCTAGGACCAAGGCTCAAATGGAAGGCGGTGCTATGATTGGAGCCCCCCAGGGTTATAAACAAGGGGCTCATCACTCTTCTAACCCATGGTGTGACTGATGCCTCAGCTCAGGAAACTTTGCAAGTCACATTAGCATTGAATTTTTCTGCCTTATTGGATTGCAGTGCTGTATCTAATTTGCTGACCAATATCATTAGCCTTAGATCTTTCTTGATGTTCCTCCAAATCTCTCCTGCCTGCCAAAGTCCTGTGATTGGAATTATTATTTCCCTTGGAAAGGATTTTCTGGATGGATTTGATTTTTGTGATCTTGACCCCACGTTTGTTACTGAGGAGGAAGGAAATGATTTCATGTAATTTCTCTGTGAATTTTTAATGAAAAAGAATAGGACATATAGACTCTTTTTCGCTTTCCTTTCCTCTCTCTCCCAACCTTATGTCTTCCACTTCCAGCCAAGAGTTTATTTCCAAACATCCTGGGTACAGTCCTTGTGTCCTTGTGTGGGCCAGTTATCTTCATTTAGAGAAATATTCTGTTTCATGACCACAGACTGTACCCTTCCCCAGGCCAACCGTCTTGTAAATGTTTTTGATTGGCAAAAGTGAGAGAATTTGGATGGTTTGGAACAAACTTGCCCCTTAGAGTACATGTCTTCCTGCTGTTGGGTCATTCGCCATGTCTTTCCTGATGGGCTAGTTATTTTTTCTAACCCTACTGGTTAAGAGTGCAGGCTTTGAGGTGAGCCTGACTTGTGTTCTAGTCCTTGCCATGTGACCTCAGTAAGTTACTGAACCTTGCTAACTATCAGTTTCCTCATCTGTAGCATGAGGTTAAATAATAATACTGGCCTCAGAGGGTTCTCATGAAGATCAGAGGAGATAAAGATAAATCACTTAACACAGGGTGTGGACTATGTATAATTTATTTGGTTATCAAAGAAGGCCTGAAGCAAGGAGAAACACATTGGAAGTTGCGATGTCATGAAATCTCCAGAATTCCCACCTATTATTACTATGATTTAGTTGAGATGTCAACTTCCTACTCATTTCTCCATCCTAACAGGAAGTTAAGGAATCCAGCTGTGATCTCTGATGGACGCCCATTTGTAAGTGCTGAAGGAGACCACTGGTACCAGGGTGAGGTCCCGGTGCTGGGAGATGCCTCTGCCCTTCCTGCCTACACTGCAGAATTCTCCTTGCCATGGTCTTTTACCCTCAGGAGTCACCTCTTGCCAGGGATCATGGCCAGTTTTCTGCCAGCATGCCATCCTTCCCTCCAAGTCACGATTGATTTATCAGCTCCATTTTGGCGAGCTCTGGTTTCAGATGTGGTCTAGAAACTCTCTATCCATCCCTTTTTATACCAAGGCCATTGGGTTTGTCTGGCCTCTTATATTTTAGGAGAAACCCACTTGTCTGGATCTCAGTCTTCCCCAGCAGGGAAACAATACCTTGGCTCCCTGGCTTTAGGATGCTGCAGTTGTTTAGCATTTCCTAGGTTGGGAGCTCAGTACCAAAAGCAACATCAGGAGTTTCTTAGAATTTAGTTATGGAGGAGATCTGTTCCTTTAGCTCCTTTCTTACTTCCCAAGCCCTTTTCTTGTCTAGATGATTTATGGGATGGGACTCTCTAAGTAGCGTATCTAAGAAAATTTGCATGAACTGGGAACATTTACCTTTTTTAAAAAATTTTGTTTGGTATACATGTGTGCCTGGCTCTGCCTATAGGCAGTCAGATTCTTGAAACCCTGAGAGGTTCATTTGGCAGACAACCAATGTGGTATTAGTTGTCCTATAATCTTAATAGGGGAATTCTAGGGTATCAGGGACCTAAAGAAATAATTAGGAGAAGAGTGTAGGAGCTTCTGTGGCCCCAGTTATTGCATCAGGGTCCAGGAAGCAAAAGTTGAATAAAGATAGAGACAGGAGGGACAAAGAGCCATGGGTAAAGGGGAGAGTTTGCATAACATCTCAAACACCTGACTTTAACCCACACTTGCAGATAAGCCTAGAACTTCTGCCAGCCCACAAAAGCTTAGACTAGACTAAGAATCTCTTGGATATGCCAAATGTGAATCGACACTGACGTTTCCTTTTCACCTTAACTGTATTTATTTGTGCTTATCCATAAGCAGGTAACTCTTAGCAAAGTTGAGCCTAGCTCAGTCTCTCAGCATCTGTCACCAGGGAGCAAAGAAGATGAACCACAAGCCTGAGAGTCAGGTGTTACAAGTTCCCATCAGGACCTGCTGACTCCCATTTCTTTGAAGTTTGCTGTCCCTAAGGTGTTTTTGTATTAGTTCTTAGGCAAGCAGAAAAACCCAGTTCTGTGTACTTCTATTCAACTCAGTTCCATAGAACTCAAGTAAGTACATTCTTCATTGATTATCAGTCACTCTGGAGGATCCTGGGACTCTAGAGATGGAGAAGATGCTCTCTCCCCTCAGAAAGCTCTAAGTGGAGTAGAGAATGCAAGTTACACACCTCCGGTTTACTGTGACAGGGGCTAGAACAGAGGAGTGCAGGGGAGCTGAGGGAAGACGGAGGAGAGCACCCTGCCTGGGCTTCCTGGAGGAAGTGAGACGCCGAAACACAAGTAGGAGTTACTCTGGCAGACATCCTAGGAAGAGGGAGTAGCATGTGTAAAGGTAGGAAGTGTGAGAGAGCCTGGTACTTCTGCAGGGCTGCGGGTGATTCTGACGGTTCCATGTGGGTGAATTGCAGCACTGGGGAGAGAAACGGCAGAGGGTGAGCTGGGAAAGGCAGGCACCAGGCGGATCTGGAAGGGTCTCTTAGGCCAGAGGGATTTTAACATGCTGGTGAGAGGGGGCTATTTATGCTTTTACAAAGCTCCTCTGGCCACTGTGGGGAGAAGGTATTGGAAAAACCAGATCCTTCATCCTAAGGTGGTCAAAGTTGCTCAGCAAGAGGAACCAAGGACCCCACTTCCCAGAGGGACACCGATATGCTTGGCCATGACAAACGGGACAGTTAATGATGGACCCCAAGCCAAGCTTGCTCTTTCTTCATGGCTGGAAGCTAAGTGCTCCTCTACTGTTTCTCTAGGACAGATACTTGGAAGGGTTAACGAAATAGGAAAGGAAACAGAGCTCCAGCTATGTGGCATGTGAAAAGATCTTGTGAAAGAAAGTGGCTAGAAAATCTCAGGCAGAGAGCAGAGGGAGGAAAAATCTGCAGAGTAACAATGGATGGTAGCAAAAATGTGAGCCGTTGTCAGAGAGGATATAAGTGACTCACTCTTCAATAGGGAACTGAGCAGAGGGAAGTATGTTTGCTGCCTACTGACAAGAAAGGTACAGGGAATTTTAATAATCTGCATTTAATTCACTTTGCCTTGTTTATGGATCGAAGACCAATTTTAGGGATGCTACAACGAATTTGACCACAGAAAAGAGCGAAAGCTGATGGATCGGTTGTCATCACCAGGGGTGACTCAAAGTGGAAGCACGGCTTGTCAGACAAAGGCTAGGCTGGGAAATAATATCTCTGATGGCGTCGCCTTGGGTTACAAAGGGCGTCAGAATTTAGTGCAGCGTGCTGACGTCTATTAAGCCCTGAGCATGTGACAGGTGCAGCTCTTCATGCTTTACATGTGACACCTTTCATCTGCACAGCAGCCCAGGAGGTAGGGCTTATTATTAACACCCCCCTTCTCTGGAAGGAAAGATCCAAGACACAGAGCTCACGTAGCTTGCCCAGGGTGACACGCCTGGTGAACTGAAGAGCAAGGGTTCGAATCCAGGGAGTCTGGCTCCAGAGCCCTTCTTAACCGTCATCCCACATTGCCTTCTCCCAGGAGGCTCTAGTTAAGTGGGGTCAGTCGGTTAGAGGAGAGGGAAGTGGGTGTGCATGCTGGCCAGAGCCGTCCACAGCAATGCTGTGCATTTAGGACGGCAGAGTAGTGGGGAAAAGCCATCAAGCCAAGACAAAACCCAAACCACCAAACGAAACAAAACCAACACCAGCATACAAAACAGCTCAGTCTTGCCAGAGGGCAGGGACACTGAGCCTCTTGATGAGGAAGTATGGGCAGGAGAGGCTGGGAAGGGAACTCTCTGAGGACAACACGTGCCGCCACAGAGCAAGGAACGGCCTGGAAGCACCAACGCTGGCCACCCAAGACCCTCTCTTAGGTCACCTGGTAGTTGAAGCATGCCTGGGGTCAGGAGCAATTCAGCACTGGCACGGGAGAGGTGGTGGACACCTAGGGGACTGAGTCAGCCCACCCCGAGGTCACCTGTTCCCCTCCTGCCCAGGTTTGAGCACACATACCCATCTCAGAACTGTGAGGTTTCAGTTTGAATAACCCCCCGGCACATCTTGAAGAAGACACCGGGGTTTCTTTTTCTAGGACCAGGATTTTGTGATGTGGTCCATGGTTTTCTTTAAATGCTTGAGTTTTAGGTGTCTGCTGGTTTTGTTTGGTTAGTGTCTCATAGACAGTGAGAACTGGAAAGGACCTGCACCCTCTGCTGATCCAGCTCCCTTCCTTGATAGGTGTAGAAATAGGCTCAGGATGAGAGAGGCTTGCAGGGCCCCCCAGCCAGTTGGCAGCAGACCCAGAGATGGGTCCTAATTTTCCTCAGTCCTGCCTGGTACCCTTTAATGAGCCAGTTCTACTGAAGGTCTCCTTTTTTGAAATGCTCAATTCAGATAATGGATTAATTGGTTAGTTATAAATTCAGAATCGCGAGTTCTGGTATTAATGATTCCTTTATTTCTGTTGGGCTGTTTTTGCTTTGTCCCTGCCTTTCTTTTTTCCTCTTTTCCTTGACCCTTCCATCGCCTGTCTGATTCATCCTTTGTTTGGCTTCCTTGTTCTCTTATTCCTTTTGCTGCCTCCTGGGTTTGCTCTGTTGCTCTCTTGCCTCTCCACGGGTCTCCTTCCCCTCTCGTCCTCTCCCTCCGCCCTTCTCCCCCTTCCTCTCGTTCGCAGACACACATACACATGCAGGCGTACCCGCTCACACTCAGGCTGGCTCACGTTGTCTCTCTCTCGATTTAGAGAGAGACAGAGACAGACTGGCTCCATCCTATCCCCCTCAGGAGTGTTAGCAAGTCGTCCATCTGCTGTGGATCTGCTTAGTACTTGAAATTTTGCCTTATGGTGAAAGAGAGAGACTAGGATGCCTATATTTTCTCACTCCTCCCTTTAAATACAGAGAAGTAGCTAGTTCTCACCTAATAAGCACATTAATAAAAACTTGGCAGGGAATAAGGAAGCCATATTGACATTCCCCTTTTAAGGGAATTTGTAGAGTGCCTTTTGCAGATGGGCACTTAGTGAATTTTTCACGACTGGAGCAATGCGTGCTGGTCCAGGCGGCATCAGTAGCTTGCTGAATCTCTGTCGGCCTGTTTCCTTCTTCGAGCTATTTGGCCCATGTCAGATTGTAGGGATGTTGTCAATAGGAAGGCTGAGGGTAGAGCAAGGTGACTGGTACCCTCTGGGCTAAAGGTGGAGGCTGAGGTCGGTCCAAGCCTTGAGCACCCAGGCTTTGAGGCCAGGATGGCTGCAGACACCGAGACCTGGGATGGGGGAAGGGCAGTGATTTTCGAAGCCTTGAGAGAAGCGGGCCGGTCTCTGCTCTCCTCCTAAGAATTCCTTCTTCACTGAAGTCACCCCAGTGGAATCCCATTGGCGAGTGCAGCTCAGCATGCCCTGCTTTTCCTACCTGACACACAGGGGTGAATAAATGCAGCTCAAGTCCTGTGCTGCGCCCTTCCCAGTCCTGCCTCATGCAGGTGGGGACTTGCTGGGCACCCACTGTGGGCCTCTGCCTCCCTGGGAAGACTCCTCAAACAGGTTCAGTTACCTTTGCTATCCCCGTCCCCACTACTTCTTTCAGGTCTAACTTCCCAGAGCCACTGGTCCTCTTTTTTTAGAGCACTACATAAGGCTGGCCCTCTGCAGTCCAGTTTTCTCCCAGTGCCACCTGGCATGTCCCCATGGAGGCCAGAGACAAAGGGGATTCCATTCTAGCCCAATGTAAGTGTCAAAGCCGACTTCCTTACTCCTCTCCTTTTTATGAACCATAGAAGAGCCTCAGACTAGCACTCCGAAGACTGAGGTTCTGGTTGGACCTCAGGCAAGTGCTTTCATGAGGCTGTTAAGACCTGCCCTTCCTATTTCACTGTAAGGCTCCATGATGAAAATGCATATAAAGTTGGTGTTTTTTTTTTTTTTTTTGAAGTACCAGGACTGAGGATTGTACCTGTGACCTCGTATGTGGGAAGCTGGCACTCAACCACTGAGTCACATAGGCTCCCATGAGTTGGTGTTTTCATTTGTTTGCTTGTTGTTTTTGTTGTTGTTGTTGTTTTTAGGAGGCACCGGGCACTGAACCCGGGACCTCCCATGTGGGAAGCAGGCGCTCAACCGCTTGAGCCACATCTGTTCCTAAAGTTGTTTTGAAAAGGCTAGCCTGCTATAGAAAGGAAGTGTCTTATGAGTACTAGTCTTTTAGGTCTTTGAGCTAATGTTTTCACAGTTGGCTTGATGAGTGTGTTCTAGATCCACTTTCCTTGGGAGCTGCTACCTGTGTTTTGTTAACTAGTGTTAGCAGTGTTGTTAGATGCTATGGGATCAAAGCTTCTTTCTACAAAATATAAAGCTTTTCACCTCACTCGCTGACTGAACTACCTGGGCATTTTCTTGGATATACCTGAGGACATCCTTACTTTTCTTGAAGGAAGGGTCAGGGGAATGTAGAGAAAAGTGAAGCTCCCTCTGGAATGTCTTCACCCTTTCTGGAGAAAATCATTACCTAGGCAGAACTGCCATCCTAGGGGGCATTTGGAAATGTGTGCAGGGGTTTGGGGCTGTCATCATGACATTTAGTGCCGGGATCCAGGAATTCCCTACCCAAAATGCTGAGAAACAGCACTAGGAAGTCACAAAACCATGTACAGCTGGAGATATAAGTCCCTCAAGGGCTGAGATTCCAATACCCTCTTTATGCAGAGGAGAAAACCATGGCCCAGAAAGGGAAAGTAGCTTGCTTAAGGCTACACAGCCAGCTGATGACAGAGCTGAGACTGGAGCCTAGCGTCCTTCCGCAGTGTTGGAGCAGCTGGGTGGCAGGGAGGCATTTCTGCCACAGGAACAGTCCCCACAGAGCACAGGCTGCAGGCACTGGCTGCCAGGGCCGCTTGGCACCTGCCGTCATCTCTGTGATTCTGGGGTTGGGCAGTTACATGAGTCCCTTGGCTTACTGCTGTACAGTGCTGGTTTCTCCCTCTGGGAAATACCCCAAGAAACCCCTGTGTTCAGAAGCAATGCCAGGTAACAACAAAAGTTAGGGATACCCCTTGGAATAGAAGTGGGGCTTTCTTAGCAAATGCCCCATGTTGTGTAGACGAAAGAGGCCTTAGGTGGGTGGGCAGCAGGAGCTTGAGGTCTATCTTAGCTCGGTTGCTGTGTGATGCTGGGCAGGCCATGGAGGCTTCTTGCTCTTGGTATGACCAGCTCTCAGCATTCTGCTTCCTGCACCAGGCTTGGGCATTTGCCAGTTAAGTCTCTTCAAAGTGAAGTGCCTCGGCTGGGGCAGGAGGAGGAGGAGGGAATGCAGGAGTTTCCAGATGTATCAGTCAGTGTCCAGAGAGGAAACAAATAGCACCCTCAAGTGAGGCATTTGAGGGGAGTTCAATCAAAGGTGCGTTTTCTATGGAGGAGGTCACTTTTAAGGCGCATAGGGGGCTCAGGGTTGTTCCCAGTCCCTCCTTGTAGACCCTCTTGTCCCTCCCAGAGATGAATCTCTAGGTGGCTGGGTTTTGCTTCCTCAGGATTCGGTCTCCATTCTTCTACCTCTTCTGTAACCTCAAGGTGGTCAGGAATACATCACCTGGGCTGCCGTGCCTCAGGGGAGGGCAGGAGGAGAGTCGGGCTGGGTGCTCACTTCCCCAGCGTTCCCTGTGTGCATCTTTTTCGGCTGTGTTCCTCCACTGGGGCCGTCACTCCTGCCAGGCAGCCCTCTCCACGCAGCTGAACCTCTGGGTTCTGGTAATCCTTCCCCTCGTCCTGTCAGGCCTAAGGATATGGGGGGACAGAAGCCTGACTCTCCAGAGGATGCACAGCCACCTCTACCCGCCAGTCACCAGTGCCACGACCCACGAGTGCAGGGGCGAGTCCCCCTGGCTGTCCATGGAGATGGCGGGAGAGGCATTTGGAAAGCACAGACACCTGACCGTATTCTTGACGAGGCCCGGGGGACAAGATCAGGCCCGAAACTGTGGGCAGAAGGAACAGCTCCTGTAGAGGCCCTGCTGAAAATTAAAATGACAAGGCACATTTAAAAACCAGTACTTGATGTGGTAGTCACAACCATTTTGGTTGCAAATGGAAGAAACCAAAGTCAAAGTAGTGAAAGAGAAAGAAATAAGAAAAGGCATTTATTGGTTCAGTCTCTAGAAGGCCCAGGGCTTCGAGCGTGGCTGGCTTCAGGTACCCAAGTGTCAGCATCGGGTCTCTTTTCTCCCTCTCTGCCCTCCTCAGCCCTCCCGGCCTCTGGGAGAGCCTTCCTAGGCAGGCTTTCTCCGCTCTTGGGGGTGGGAAGGAGGTGGAGGGAAGTCATCCCTGCAGCACGAGGCACGTGCTTTCCTTTTAACCTGGGAGTCTAGAGAGGGGCAGACACTCCTAGCACCCATAGAGCAAGTGTTATGAAAAGATAGTTCTGCCAGGGTCATGGACCCGCCTAGCCGTGATGAGAAGGGGATATTTTGACAAGATCTGTGTCCAGGCCTGTCCTTGGGCAGGGAGCTGGCACAGCGTGACTCCACCTGACCACAGGGACAAGGTCCCACAGGTAAGAGGAGTTCTGTTACCCGAGGAAGAGGGGAATGCAGAGCATTCTGGGAAAGACAAAAAAAAAGCTACTGTGATCCCCTCACTGGGTATAGCTGGAGAGCTTGTGCGTGCAGCAGAGGGCTGGGAGATGAGGCGAGAGAGAGCGGGGTCCAGGGGATGACAACTTCCCACCGAGAGCAGTGGAGAGCCACTGAAGGATTGCAGAGGATGCCTGTTTCAGAGTCATTAAAAAACCATCATAAACAAACAAACACGAAAACACACAGACACACACACACACAGAATACTTCCTAAGGCCGAAAAGAAATGCCTCTGGGGTTATCTGCTATTTGAGTCTCCCCACCCTGCTCCCTTCTCAATCAGTTGCAGGAGCTTGGTTGCAGCATCTAAGGCAGAGCCCCATCTGCCCTCTGGTATGTATTTTTAGTTGACCAAAGAATCCTTTCTTGCACAAGCACCTGAGCCTTTGAGGTTTAGGGCTTGAGGGTCAGGGCTGATGTATCTGATTGCTGGGCCCAGCTCAAGTTCATCTCTTTGGAAGCAGAAGCATTTGCCAGTGGGTCCTGGCTGGGACCCTGGCAGGTAGCCTCCCCGCGCTGCTGCCTTCAGCCCGCCGTGGGCTCTGAGTCACGCCAGGACCTGTCACACTTGGAGCGGGCGCCGATCCACACGTTCTGCTTTCCCCACGGCAGGCAATCGCTACTGACACTGTCTAATTGCACAGTCATTTTTCGTTTGTCAAGACCCACCTGTCTCAGTGTAAAATAGAGACTGACAGTTGGGTGGGGGTGGACATTTATCAGCGCGGAGGAAGCAGCGGCATTCTGCAAAGAGAGACTGCTGGGGCATCAGGAGCAGAGCTTCTAGAAGCATGTGCTGGGAGGGAGAGTGGAGAAGGGCTTGGCCTGTGGAGTGGGGCTGCCTAGGTCCCACTCCGGGCACTGCCCCTAACTCAGTACGTGGCTTTCATTTTCTCACCTGTAAGATGTGAGATCAAAAGGACCTACCTTCTAGCATGTGTGGATGAAAGGTGTGGATTATAAAGCATTCGGCACACTGCCTGGTCAATACATGTTAACTGTCATCAGTGCTACATTTACTTTTTTAGATGGGTCCCTGTTTCTGAGTAGATCTTTCCTAGTTGCTTGACACTACTTCTTCCACTGCTGGGCTGCCAGTGGTTGTTGGGTTAGGTGGCTAAGTCTGGAGAGAGGCTCCACAACCTTGCCCCTGGGTGCTTGACCTTGAGACTGTCTCAGAAAGGGCACATGCCCGGTCCCCCTGGACAGATAGAAGGAGTCAAGGTAATTCAGACATGGAAAGGGTGTGCGGGGAATGCTTGATATGCAAATATGTTCACTGGGTCCTCGTTTCTTAACTGCTGCTACAGTTTGGGAACCTCAGCATTTCATGTATGGCCCCTCCTGGGGCCATGTGCATTCGAGATGAATTTATCCAACTGTGTGTTTGCAGGACCATGGTTTTGGATAGATACAAGTGTGTGGCTTTAAGGAGCTTATAAATGATCTTCCCCTCCTGGTTTGGACCAATTGAGAGAAAGTTTTCTAGCAGTTGGAAAAGACGAGGCACAAACCATTTCATGTTTTTGTTTTGTTTTGTTTTTTAAAAACTTTTAGTGATAAAGCAGGACTGGAGCACATGACATGTCCTGTAGTCACAGCAGGGCTGCTTTAAATTTTCACCCCTGAATTGAACTTGCCTCTCTGGTCACAGGCAGAGGTGGACCCACCCAGCCCTCCTCCCCCACAAGGTCAAGTCTCTTACCATGTGCAGGAGGAGGAGATGCACACGTGCCCTCAGCTACATCAACATATCCAGGCCCTCCTTCCCAGGGCCCCCCCAAGTAAGTGGCACTACTGATCACCCACTTACTCAGGCCAAAAGCCTCCAGGTCTCCCAGACTCCTCTCTTTCCCTCTCACTCTACCTCCAACTCGACATTAAGTTCTGCTAGCTTTTCCTTAAAGTATATTCTGCTTCCAACCATACCTCGGCCCATCTGCCACTTTTGCCTGACTCAAGCTATCCTCATTTCTTGCTTAGACAACCTAAATATGTCCCCAGCTGCTCTCTTTGCTTCCCCCCTTGCTACCGTCATCTCTCTACACAGCAGGTGGTTTAAAAACCTAAGTCCGATCATGCTTCTCCTCTGCTGCAAGCTCCTCCTGGTCTCCCGTTAGAAGTGAAATCGAAGCTCCTGATCTTTGCCTCTAAGGCTCTTCATGGTGGGCTCCCCCTTACTTCTCTGACCTTATCCCCTCTTACCCTCCCTCCGTTACTCACTGGGCTCCAGCCACTGTGCCCATCTTGGGGTTGCTTGAGCACTCTGAGCCCACTCTGGCCTCAGGACCTTTGCACATGCTGTCCTTGCTCTGGTACATTCTCCACCCCCACCCCCCGGCCCCCGATCTTTGCTTCATCACTTCGGGTCACTGCTCAGACGTTCCCGCCTCAGAGCGGCCTCTAGGATGGCTCCAGGATGACTCCAGGATGGCTGTCTTCTCCATCATTCTCTTTTCCTTTATCTTGCTTTTACTACTTGACATCACATTATACATTTTAAAGTGCTTGTTTCTTTAGAACTTGGTTGTGTTTACTGCTGTATTCCTAGCCCTTAGCACAGGGCCTGGAATAGAGTAGGAACTCTGTAGCTACGTACTGATTAAATCAAACCCGTAGGCAGGCAAGGCTGAAAGAGAAAAGCCAGAAGGTGCTGGTTCACACCTGCTCAAGTACTTCTCCCAGACTCCCTCTGCAGGTCAGCCACTCCTCTCTTGTGATGCGAAAGGCAGGAGGAAGCTCCCAGTCCTGATGTTTCAGAGTGACATTCTGGCATTGAGGGTATTGCTATTGGCTCCATTTTACAGATGAGGAAACCGAGGCTTGGATTAAATACCTGGCTCGAGGTCATACAGCCAGTATGAAGCAAAGCCTGAATTCCAACTTACGCCCCCGTGCTTTTAACCTCTTCAGTCCACCGCCTTTTTACCTAATGCTGTTCTCATAGCTCCTCTCCTTGAATCCTCAACCCTATGAAGTTGGTGGTATCTGAGCCCACTTTGCAGATGAGAACGCTGGCATTCAGAAGGTTTAAGTGACTTCCCCAGCATCACCCAGCCTGAAGCAGCAGAGTGGAATTTGGCTCCAGGTGGTTTGATGCAAAGCCTTTGCCCTCCAGCCCTGCTGCACGTGCCACAGCTTCGACTTGAGGAGGAAAGGCCACTAAGGAGTGCAGTGGCCTGATGCCGCCCTCGTGGGCATCAGTGGGGACAACAGCTGTTTAGCTCCTCACGCCAGCCCTTTGCGATCCAGCTGGCATTCGCTGGACACCTGCCATGGGCCGGCACTGGGCCGGCTCCTGGGGAGCCCACGGTGACCATGCAGAGTCTGTCCTCAAGGAAGTCCATCTAGTGGGGGAAAGAGAAGAGTGAAGACCAGCAATTTCATTCCCATGTGGTGGCACACAGGTGGGCAAGCACAGGGTTCACTAGCACATGGGAAGGACCCTTAGCCTGGGCTGGGGGGTTGAGGAAGGCTTCCAGAAGGAGGAGGGTCTGCCCCGAGACCTGGAAGATGAGTGGACGCTAGCCGGCTGGAGTGCAGCAGGGAGGGCACACCTGGCAGGGCACACCTGGCAGGGCTGTCCTGAGGGCCATGTGCAGGTCAACATCTTTGGACTGGATGGTTGGATGCAGGAGTGAGGATAGAAGAGGCTGCAGAGAAAGATAAGCGTTCGGTCCTTGAAGGGCCTTGAATGACACGGGACAAAGCTGAGACCATATCTTGTGGGCACTGGGGAGTCTCTGAATGACTCCAGGAAAGCAGCCGTGTGATCGGGTGTGCCTCTGGGATGATCACTATCTTTTTAGTGTGTAAAGTAGCATGGGGTGGCAGGGGGTGGCGTGGGAAGAAAGGAAGGTAGACAGCCACTTGTGGGACCAGTCTGCAGTGGTTGAGGCCTGAACTCAGTCCGTGGCTGTGGGGATGGAGACGAGAGGAGAGATTCAAGAAGTATGAGGGAGGTAGTGCTAGACACATCCGTGTTCCCTAAATTCAGGCAAGATGCTCTATCTAGGCCAGTATCAAGAAAATATGGGCACAAAGCACTAGGCAGCCGTGTCGCCACGAGGGGCACGGGCAAGGCCATCGCAGGTGCTTTGCAGGTGTGAGGCCTTCGCTCCCCCTGCCCCACCCCGAGCTGGTCCTCCACGGAGGAGGTGGCCAGCTGCTGTGATGCGATCGCTGCAACGCTGCTCCCGCCTCGGCCTGCTGGGCTGCACCGGTGGCGTCTTCCCTCTCCAGTCTCAATACATGACTCAGCAGGACTAGGGAGTGCCGGTCCTTTCCCCAAACCCGCACTCCAGCATTTCCCTTCTGCTTCCATGCCATGGCATTTGAAGGCCCCCTGACCTGCCAGCTCTCCGGTTATTGCCTGCCTCACATTCCCAGTAGGCATCAGTGGATGCTTCTGGGAATTCCAGGAGATTCAGGCTTCTGAACTTAGGCAGGTGGGGAGAATCTTCAGGGACTCTGGAAATATAATAAAGGAGAAACAGAAAAAGAAAATGGATTACAAAGGCATTTCCGGTTTCTCCTTGGCTGCAGTTGACTCTGGGTAAGGCCTGAACAGGGTGTGTTGCCTCGTCAGACTTTGTTTTATTTAATTGGCGGCGTTCCTTAGATGAACTAATTTCATGATTGCAAAGTCCCTGAAAGTCACAGGTGTGACAAGCTCTTGTTTGTTTTGCCTAACTGAATAGAACCAGCCAAAAGAAGTCTTTTTTTTTGGGAAATGATATAAAATATAATCTATAATAAAGAAACCAACATTTATTTACTGCCTCAGTTGAATAAGAGTGGGCTTTTCTCAAAACCCCTGTATAAAGCATCCATTGGGGAAGTAGTGCAGCCAGGGGACAGCCCCTGCCCCTCCTCCATCCCAACCCAAGGTCACCTTCCTCTTTTCCACTATTTCCCCACTGCTTATGGAAAAGCTGGAATCTAAGTATATATGCTTACTCATTTCTTCTGAGAGTGAAAACTCATTCTCCATATTGTAAAACCAAGTGCTTGGTTTCATAGCACGCCCCGCAGAAGAGGTGATAAATCCGTAGTAAAGACACGAGTTTGATTCCCAGCTCTGCCAACAACCTACCAGCTACTGACTTTTTCTGACCCTTAGTTATCCATCTATAATAAGGGAATTATAAAAGTCCCTACCTAAAAGTGATGGAAGGAGAGAATGAAATCATGTGTATAAAACTATCCTGCCTGGCGCATAAGTAAGGCTTAAAATGCAATTCATAATAATGACAGTCGTGGCAATTGTAGCAATGAGGATAACAATAGAATAAAGACCTCAAAGCATTTTCACTTTGAGGTTAAGTTGTAAGTGGTTAGTTTCATTTTATAGCTTGGAAAATCAAGACTTACGGCCACAAGTCAGAGACGCCTCAAGGCATGAGAAGCAGGAGCCAGATATTCTAGGTGGGAAACGGCTTCCTTTTCAGCCTCACGTGCTCCCTTCCTAGAGGCCGTCGGGCTCACTCCCATGGCCAGGACACCGAGGAAAGAAGCTCTGCGGGTTTGTCCCTGCTGAGGAGAGGCAGGGGATCAGCCCTGCTCCACACTGTGATCCGAGAAGAACGCTAACGAGGTTGTAGTCAATTGGGAAGGTATTGATTTCTCCAACTAGATAGATGGTATCTGGAATCAAGAGAGAACACAGCAAGGTTGCGTGTCCTTTCCCCATGAGAGTCTCAGAGTCTGTCCTGGGCTGAGTAGATTAAAGGAACTTTCTTCAGCCCTTTGCACTTATGGCTCTACTGCTTGCTGCTGTCCTGTTCTTCCGAGGGCACGTGTCCCATCACTTTCCTATTGCCAGTGGCTCCTTCTTCAGCCAGCCAATGCCTTTCTGGCTAGGGAGAAAAAGCAAACCCGCAGACCAAGTCCTAAAGTTTCTGAGGGATGCAACAGAGCTCCCCAACTCCTTCTGACAGAGAAGTGCCTTAGAATAGGCTCCGTAAAAGACGACTCGAAAAGAAATGCTGTTTTCATGTACACAAACCCAGAATTATTTCCTTCTAATTAAAGAAAGAGCTTGACAAATGTAGCATATATGGAAAGACCATGGAATGGCACTTGTCACCGAATTTAAAAAACAAAAATCAGGAGAATGTATTGATCACCAAGTGCTTTAATATTTGTTTTCATATGTGACCTTTGTAACCATTCCGTAGATGAGCAAGGTTAAGTGTTATTACGGCAGCTTTGAAGACAAGGAAGATGAAAACTGCTGAAGGATTTAGTCAAAATTTTATGTTTTGTAAATAGAAAAATAGAGACTCAAACCTCAGCCTTTTTGACTCAATGTTTGGTGTTATTTCAGTGACGTCATGCTGCCTGTGTTGTAGAAAAGTTTACTTGCTCAAGATCATGAGTGGACAGATTCCTAGTCCCTCGCTTCTCGCATCACAGACACCACTCAACTTCCATATTCAATGTATTTTGAGCCATTTTTTTTAAAGAGTCAATTGTACTTTAAACTGGGTCCCAGTTTAAAGATATATTCCCTAAGTCTTGGAGGAGAAGGGCACCTACAGAAGACTATTACCCTGTGTCTACGTGACCTTCAGATGGCCTTCACTGACCTTCAGATGGAAATCTATACGGTTCTCCCAGTTTCTGTAACCAACTCTTCCATTTAGTGATCCTGGAAAACCAACCCCCGCCAAAATGTGCTACATTTCCCCCCAGTTTTTAAAAATTAGAGCAGTTGTAGCTTTATAGAGAAATCATACAAAAGTAGAGAGTTCCTTTATACCCACCCCCACAGTTTTCCCTACTATTAACATTTTGCATTAATGCTGTAGCTTTGTTATAATTGATCAAACAAAATTGTTATAATTATACTATTAACTGTAGTCCATAGTTTACATTAGGGTTCACTGTTTATGATGTACAGTTCTATGTTTGTTTTTTAAAAATTTTTATTCTGGTAACATATACACTAAAATTTCCCATTTAACCACTTTCAAATATACAATTCAGTGGTGTTAAGTACATTCAGAATGTGTGTTATTGTCACCAGACTCAATTATCACCACTTTTCCATCACCCCACCCCGGGCCCTGGTAAACTGTAGTCTGGTTTCTGACTCCAGGAATTGGTGCATTCTAATTAATTCATGTAAGTGAGATCATTTAATATTTGCCCTTGAGTGTCTGGTCTACTTCACTGACCGTGATGTCCTCCAGGTTCATCCATGCTGTAGCATATCCCAGAACTCCACTCCCTCCCAAGGCCGAGGAACATTCTTTCACATGTGTGCACCATGTCCTTTGTCCATTCACTTACTGGGCACTTGGGTTGCCTCCATCCTCTGCCAACAGTGAACAATACTGCCGTGGACATAGGGAAGCAGATACCGATTCAAATCCCTGCTTTCAGTTCCTTTGGGTCTATTTGTAATTTGTCAGCCTCCTCCTCCTGCTCTTGCCTTGAAGCTGTTCAGTGCTCTTCCGGCCTCCCGAGTTTCGAAATGGTTGTTTCAGACAGTTCTTGCCTGTTTGACAGTTGTTCTGATGGGAGGACTGAGTCCTGGAGCTCCCTACTCTGCCGTTTTCCCACGCTCTCCTTCTAATGCTTCTTTTAGGTCCACAGCCTCCCTCAAAGGCCTTCATCAGAGATGAGAATTGCCACTATCACATTTCTTAAGAAACATCTCAGACTGTGAGAATGTTCAATGGGGACCTCCATAGCCATCTCTTCTCCAGGCATAATAATCCCAGTTCCTTCCGCTCCCACTCATAGAAATCATTTTTCAGCCTCTCGCTCATTTCCTTTCTCTTCTTCAGCCACTGGGAAGCGGTCTCTTCAGTTATGTGTGACAGCAGTTTCATTTTTAGAGCAATGTGGCTGCTGTAAGCAATCTGGTCTCCAGCCCCAGATCTTCAACCCCAATGTGCTTGAGACTAGAGAAGGGAGTGAGTCACAAGGCAGGTTACAGGCCTAGAGACTCTGAGTCACTGGTTCTGGAGTTGAGACCAGGAGGCTGCATTTTGGACAAGCTCCCTTGGTGATTCTGTTGCAGGTATAACTTGGAAACCAGCTCAGGATCCGAGCAGCAATTTTAAATGATTGCAGAGGAAAGCGTGGATTCTGCCGTATAACAGGACTCAAGTACTTGTTGAATAAGTGAATATATTGTTCACTTCAGAGTCAATTGATGCTGAGAGATTTTATAAAAAGTGATTTTTCGACTCCTCCTGGGCGCTGCTGAGATTGGTTTTTACATGCTTCTGAAAGATGGTGGGCAGAGGGATTTTCCCACAGAGCCACTGTTGGGGAAACTGAGATTTGGTCACCCAGAACGTGTTAATTTCTATTAATTTCATGTTAATGAGATATGACCTGGTCTCAGCTTAAGAAATAAGATGCTATGAACTCACTCCAAAGTGGAGTACCAAGATATACAAAACCAAGTGCCACTCTCAAGGAATTTCACCACACACATTGGGATTATCACTAGCAATATTGCTCCAGCATTTCAGGAAAAGGAGCAGTCATGCTCAGCGGGGAGGTCTTAGAGGATTTGGCAGAGATGGGGGCTGTGGGCTGGGCCTTATAGAATGAGTCTAATGTGGGTAGGTTGGAAAGAGAGGACGGGTGTCCAGGTGATGGGATATAAAGCATGTGTGTGAGAAAGTGCCTCTTCCAATGAAAGTGAGTTGACTGGCATAGCCAACACTTAGGAGGGGGAAGGAGAAATAGCTAATATATAGATGATACATACATATAATTTCACTTAATTTTCACAACAGCACCCCAGGGAACGTAATTATGTTCTCATTGTATGGATGAGGAATGAAGTTCAGAAAAGTAAACCAAATGGTTCAAGATCATGCAGCTGGCACAAGATAGACCTGGGATTTGAACCCAACTCATCTGAACGTGAAGCTTGTGACATTCACCCCGCCACTCACCTCTGCAATAAAATTGCTGGAGAGTCCAGAGCTTTTGATGATCAACCTCCAGGCAATGGGTGCCTTGCAAAGAAGACTCTGGGGACCAGGTTCCCTTCTAGAACTCTTTCCAGGTCTCTGTGCATCTCCAGTGTTTCTTCTGGAGCCATAGTTTGGTGTAAACTACAACCATACACTGTTTTGACCCATCAGGCACTGTTAGCTGTTTGTTGTCTGCAAACAGAGTATCAGGAGAAAGCAGGTGGAGAGGTTTACAGATTTCTTTTTCAGCAGCAATTGTCTAATTAATATTGTCACCACATGGCCCAGTTATCTTGTCAGGAGCAGGCATGTGTCAGCAGTGCATGCTTGGGTATGTGTGTATATGAAAGTTGTTGAAAAATCAGCAGCTTTTCCATGTGAACAAAGCGTGTATCTCCAGCTGACATCTTAATTCTAGGGCTCAGAAAACTCAAGGTAAGGGTAATGAAACTTCCTGCATATGGTAGCAGACTAAGACACTCCTTGGCTCCCAGTGGCAAAAAATGGCCTTGCAGACATTTCTGAGTACTGCTTTTCATCAGCAATTTTGTTACTGCTCTCTTCCATAGGACCTAGTGGCAATGGCATATTTTCTCACAGAAAGAGATCTGGTGGGACAGTTCCCAAACAGGGCAAACAAAACCATGGGTGGCTTGAGGGTGGCCCCCTGGTTTCCCAGTAAACAATGTGCTTTCACTGTGTAAATGAGATACCAATTTAGAAGAGACATTTTTAGTGCTTTCCAGTTTGCAAAGTATTTGTCTATGTCATTGAATCCTCACAAGAGTCCTGGGAGCCTCTATAATTACTTCCGCTTTGCAGATGAGGAAACTAGGACTCAGAGACATTAAATGGCTGGACCAAACATGAAATAAGTGTTAATGAATGTGGGTGGTACCACCAGAACATGGATCATGTGCTCTTATATGTTTTTCCACTCACTTGAACATTTTTTAAAATCATTTCTCCTTTATTCTTTTTTTTAATTAATTTTTTTAATATTTTAAAAGATGCTTAGATTACATTGAACATTTTTTTTATTCATTCAACATTTATTGAGCTCCTACTGTGTGTCTGACACTGAGCTAGGTTGTGGGGGTCCAAAGATGAAGATGTGAAATCCTTTGAGCTCCTTGAATTGAGAGCTAATATAAGAGAGATAAGGTCAATTATTGGCTCGCTCTTTGAAAATGTAATTGTTATTTCCACTCACATTTAAATACAAATCAATGATACTAGGAATATACAAATATTCCAGCTAATTCTCCATTCCCTAAAGAGATTATGCTCTCACTTGTTCATCTGCACACTTTCCGGTGTTCTCTTACCTGCCCTGGGTCAATATTTGCCTCTTCAATATTAATTACTTCCTGGATACACTCGGTTCCTTTCTCATGGTTCCTAAAAAGAAAATGTAAAAATGTATCTGTGCATTGAATCGACATCAGATCATTTTTCAACATGAGTCGTCTCCGCAAAGGCTGTCCCCTACTTCCTTTTTCCTAGCCTACTTGGAAAAGATGATTTACTTCCAAACTGCCATAATCGCAACCTTGTCGAATGAATCCTGCTTCTCCCTCCTTGGTGCTTCCACTGCAATTAGTCTGAACCTCTTATGTCACACATGACACCGTGCCTTGGATTCTAGGTAGAAGCCTACTTGTCCTGCCTTCTTTACTGAATGGTAAGCTCTCTGAAAAAGAGGAACATGGTGTGTTTATTCTCCACAGAGTCTAGAACATTCCAAGGTATGTGAGCAGTGCTAAATGAATGTTTATGAATTGAGGTCACAGAGTGCCAAAGCTCATGTCCTCAAAACACTCCTTCCCAGGGACACTGTGAGGGACCCCCCATGTGTCCTCCACTCCAAGGGGTGACATCTTATCAGTGACTCCACCAACCACCACCTGACCTGAAGAGTTTCTTTTCAATGACCCACAATCTCTGTGTTGCCAAGGGTTTACTTTTCCCACTCCCATTTTACTTAGCCAGTGTTGGCTCCCGTTTGGTGAACAGAATACTTGGAGTCCAGCTGGAATCTGAGTGCAGCATCAGGAAAATTCATGAGGCCCCATCGGAGGGTTTATGCTGGTCCTTCTGTAGTTATTCTGTATCCCCCAGAGGCAACTTGAGTGGATGCTGAGTGCTTACTAAAGCTGGTCAGGGAAGAGAACTGATGTCCCACAGACGGGAAATAGAGTCAGGGTGTAAGTGGAATGTGAGCTTCTCTGTTCAGGTCAAAGACTTGGATGGTGGGGGGTCAGGGTGGGCGCTGCCTGGGAATGGGGGGTGGGGAAGGTATTTGGTTCAGTTACGCAGGGTCAGAATTTTTAGTATTGAAGGCTTGGGCTGATCTGAAGGCAAAATCACAAAGCTACTTGGATCACCTAACCTGGTTTGCTTTGATATATGGGCATGTCAAGTCAGCTCCTGGTCCTTGTGTGTGTGCCAAAGCAGACGGTAGGGGTTTGGGGAAGTTGCCATTCGTTCTGCAAAGACGTCTCCTTTTTGGGAATCACTATCATGGAGGTTACTGGAGTTCACCAGGTACCAAGAATCTGCATGCGGCCTAGGCTTGTGTGAGGGGAAACTGTCTGGGGAAGCCAAGTTCATTTGCAAAGCATTGGTGTATAGCTGAATCCCACCGAGCCAGTTTTGCAGCGCTAAAGGTAAGGAGACCGGGACGTGGCCTTCACTATCTAGGGATGAGCCACTTAAGCCATCCATCCTCTGTTTCCCCATCTATGAAGAGGAGGCGATGGTTTCTAAACACTGGCATACCTTCAGGGACCGGGTGGCTAACGTAATCGAGAGAAGTGGGCCAGCTGTAGGCCAATAGGGAGTGACGAGAACTGTTAGGTGCAGGACCTGCATAAAGGCTTTCAAATTTAAAAGGTCTCGAGCCATCACCTGGCAGCCTCTGTTTTAATGTGTCTGAGCATCTCCTTGGAAGACAGGTAATATATAAGTCCAAGTTATCATTATCATCAATCGCATATCCAGCCAGCAATGTTATTTAAATGTTTCCTGGGGCTAAGGGTCCCCTACTATGTGCTGAAGAAGAGTACAAAAGAATTTTAGGATGTGTTAGAGGATTTGGTCTAATTCTGTAGACAGATATTCACTCATTCATTCATTCATTTGTTCATTCACTCATTTAAGAAATGTACCACACATAAACCCAGTGTGGTAAGCAAAACACACGGGGGCCTTTCTAGATGAGGCAACATTGCCGTTGGTCTTGGGATTTTGATAAGTAAGGGGCTTGGGGGCTCGTGGATAGGGGTGGGTTTTAAGGGAAGAGAAATGGATGAGGAAACCAGAGATGGAAAAGGCAGGGAATGAGGAATGATAGATGGGAAATAGGGCTGGGAAATTAGAGTAGGCCATTAAGCATGATCCATGCCACATTAAGGAGACTGGATTTTATCCACTTGCCATCAAGGGGTCATGGGAGATTTGGGGCAGGGGCATGGCACGGCCTGACAACAGCTTCCCTCCTCTCCGTCCTCCCCTTCTTCCTTTTCTCCTGACTCCAGGAACAAGTGTCCCTCCTTGTCCACAAGTCCGACTCCTTCACGGGCCTGCCTAACCTTGCCGCTTTAGGGTTCTTCTGTGATGTTCCTTATCAGATTCCCTTTCTCACCTGCATTTTCCAATTTTCCTAGTTGGTTGGACCCTTCTTCTCTTCCAGTAAAGGTGCTCATCAAACAGGAAGCCTTCTCTTAGCTGGGCACATTGTAGGTCCTTAATTAACTAGAACAGTTACAATTATTACTGTTCTTTCAAGATTACTGCCTTATCTGTCTCCTCTTGCCATGGAAGTGTTTGTTTTGCTCTACTGCCAGCCGTGTCCACCTTCCCTCCTCACTGATTCTGCTGCCCCTTGTGGTCTGGCTCTTGCCTCTCTCCAACCTCTGCCTGCCTGATTGCTGCGTGCATGCTGGTTCTCCAACTCGTTTCCCCCAGCTTCTCTGGTCTTCTAATCTGCTTGATCTGGGAGCTTTCCTGAGCCCCCAGGTTGAGCTAAATAAGGTGCCCCTCATGCATGTCCCAGATCCCCTGGGAGCCTCAGTTTACTCTTCTAATCACATTTGGTTGGACTTGTCTGTGTAGCTGTCTTTGCTCCTCAAAGGCCAGGCTCTCACTCATTTTGGATCTCCAATTTCAAGAAGTTGGGGGTCTGGTATGGTAACTGCTAGCTGCATGTGGCTATTGAATCCTTGAAATGTGGCTTGTCTGAATCAAGAAGTGCTGGAAGTATAAAATACATGTGAAAAAAATAATAATGTAAACTAACTTACTAATATTCTTGTCTTGGCTACATATTGAAATGATTATGTTTTGGATATGTTGGGTTACAGCAAATGTTTTATTAAAATTAATTTTACTTGTGTCTTTTTCACTTTTTAATGTGGCCATTAAAAATTTAAAATTACATATGCAGCTCACATTATGTTTCTGTTGGACAAGGCTGACCTAGAACTTTGCTGGGGAAAGCAGGACCAAAAACCATGGATGTTGAACTGAATCGAATAGAGTTGGACAGTGTCCTTTCTTTTGAAACTCCTTCCTTAATTAAAAAAAAAAATTAGAGAATTTGTGGGTTTACAGAACAGTCATGCGTAAAATGCAGGTTTCTCATGTTTTACTCCCCCACCACCACCTTGCATTCGTGTGGAACATTTGTTACAATTGATGATAGCACAGTTTTATAATTGTACTATTAATTAAAGTCCACTGTTTAACTTAGGGTTCACTGTTGGTGTAGAGTAGTTCCATGGATTTTTTTTAAAAAATTGCTACCATAAATACAATCTAACATTTCCCCTTTTAATCATATTCAGATATATATATATTTCAGTGCTGCTAATTGCATTCACAGCGTTATGCCACCATCACCCCAACCATTACCTAAACATTTCCATCTTTCCAAATAGGACCCCCGTACATTTCCGCTCCTTCCCTAGTTTGGTGGCGAGCCTGCTCCTGGCTCTCCTCCGCCCTGCCTGGCCCCACCTTCTGTGGCTCTTTCGTCTCCCACCTCTGAAACGTGGTCAGCCCCAGGTCTGTGCCTTTATGCAGCCCCTCATGTCCAGCGCCTTGAGGCTGGGCTAAGAGGATGAACACAATCGCAAAGCAACACGGACTTTGTCAAAGCAAATGAATGTCATGAAGCGAGAGCACCTGGAGAAAATGATGCGCGTTAACCCTTGAAGGCTCTGTGAGGCGCCGACCTCCAAAGGAGGCTTTCGCAGGCAAAGGGCACAGACTGGCAGGGTGGTGGGCCCAGCCCTGCTGCACCCACTTCCATAAAGGCCCGTGGGATGGAGAGCAGCCTTTTAAGTGCTCCAAGGTCATGGATTAAAAACCGAGAGACCTTGAGATCTAGACGTGTTTGCTTTCATAACCGTTTGCTGCCTCTCAGGGACCGGAGCAGCTGCGTTGCAGGGGCTGGCACGGGGGAGCGGGGCGCCGCAGGGCCAGGCCCAGGGAGCGCTGCCGCGGAGCAGTCCAAGGCTCTTTAGCCCTGTTCCATGCGGGAGCAGCTGCCAGGAGTCGTTTCAGTCCAGGGCTGGTGGTTGTCCTTCTCTCGTCCTGAGCTCCGTCTCTCTCTTTTGAGCCCTGTGGTGCGGGGCCAGATTTAGGAAACTTGGATTCTCTTACTCCTGCCTCTGCTCGTGCTGGGACCTTTCTGAACCATACCACCGAGAGCCCTGTCCCCTTCCTTCTCAGAGCTTGGGAGGATGAGTGGTACGATAACGACATGAAGCCAGAGTTGCTCTGACCAGCATTAGGTAAATGCAAGTCCCAGAGAGATTCATTATCAGGCAAGTGAAACTATTTAACCAGTCTGGGATAATCCTCCATCTCTAATTGCCCCGTTCACCACTGGGGCTTAGCTGAGTTAAATGATGATGCTAATGACTATTGTTTAGTGGGTGCCCCTCTGTTTGGTTCACTGTGCTGGTCAAGCATCCCCGTGAACTGGACATTAGTGTTAGTGCCCTACAGACGAGGAGCCTTGAGCTCTGATGGTCCCCCAGATAAGGAGCTGGGGTTTGAACCCATGTGTCCCATGCTCTTTTTACTGTATCACACACAAGCCTCAGAAAAGCCAGGAGCACAGAGCCTGCGTCAGTTTTCATCCAACAATATCCTTTTCCAGGATGACTTTATTGGGCCCAGGAGCTCTTATGATTTGCTAGGTAAGTGGCAAATGGTAATCACTAACATCTAACTGCTAAATTATAGCCATGAGTTTCTGGAAGAACGAATCGGACAGGGATTTTTCTGCCCATTTCAGAAATGGCTAATGGTTGTATTCAAGGTCAGCAAGGAGTGACTGGCTGGGCTGAGTGTCTGGATTCTAAGCAGTGAGCAGCGAGCGGCGCTGACCCTTCCCTCTGTAGAGCTGAAATTCAGTGGGGGCACCAGGCGCAGGTTTCCAGAACAGAGGATCCGGCTCTTCGCAGGCTGCCCTTGAGGCTGGGGGAAGGTGGGGGTGGGGAGGGCGCTTCCTGTGCCTTGGCAGGGCCTCCCTCTCTAATGAGCGCCATCTGCGCCTGCAGGCGTCTTGGGGTGGCGGAGGCATCCTGTTCTCCCCTGGCCGCCTCCCTCCGCATGGGCCTCTCCGTGGACCTGTCACTCAGGATTGGGGTGGGTTAGAAGAAAACACCCAGGGCCTTAGAGTGGCGGCAGTAGCATCTTACTTAGCTTGAAACTTGCCTGGAACAGATGATTCATCTTGCCCTCTGTCTCCAGACAAGATCACACCTACAGCTTCCCAGAGAGTGTGTGGGGAGGGATAACGTGTGACTTTTCTTAATGGTCTCCATGCGAGGATGACTTAATCCAGTACCTTCCTTATACTAAGCCTAAAACTAGAAAGAAGATGGAGAGAGAGAACGAGACCCCCTCCCCAGGCATCTTGAAGAGAATGGGGGGCAGTCTCCACCCAGGCGGCTGGTCAGGCAATGCCAAGTACCGAGAGAGCACCAAGGGACTGTGGCCAAGGCCGGAGGGGCAGGAGACTTGTCCCCTGGGCTGCGGGAGCATACGGTGGTCAAGGTCAAGGGCTGCTCCAGAGACTTCCTTTGGAAGTCCATTCATTTTGCAGATGGAGAAACTGGGGGCCTCAGCCGGTGGTTCACCCGGATCAGCACCAGGTCAGAGGCCAGACCAGGACGCTCTCGGCTAGGCAGGGGCAGGGGCAGCTAGAATCAGAGGTCTCGGCCCAGGTTGCGCATGGAAACTCTCTGGGGAGTTTTGTGAACACAGCCCTGCCCAGGGATTCAGAGGCAGTTGGTCTGTGGTGGAGCCTGAGCTTTTGTTTTTAACCTCAGTGGATGATTCTGATGTGGGACCGGGCTTGAGCACCACTGACCCAGATGGGCGCCAAAAGGCACAAATCAAGTGAATTGTGCAAAAATTGAGTGGATATCTGCTGTGGGCCCAGCGAGACCCCCAGGACTGCTTGGGATGCACAGAAGCACGACACATTTCCTGCCTTCAAGGAGCTTATTTGGGGAGAAAGGCAAACCCGTGGAAAACAAAAGTCACACCGGAGCTACACTGCAGGTAAACTAGTAACGGTTTTGCCCGCGCTAAGGAGAGGAAGTCTTTGCATAGAGGCCGAGCTGAAGCCCTCTGCTTGGGAGCTGTTCCCCTGCCCATGGTGTCATTGTCGTGCAAAGGAGGCATGCCCGGGGCGGGGGTGGGGAGTGCGGAAGACCAGGCGGAGGGGCTGGCACCCTGTCCTCGCTGCTGCCAGAGAGTGACTCAGATCCCCTCCTGGCACCAGCCTGCTCAGGCAGAGCAAGCTGTTCCCCTGGCTCCCGGAGCCTGGGCTGCTTCTTCACTTCTCCCCCAGACTGGGGCCAGGAGGGGGTGCCTGGGGCCTCGCCCCCTCCCCTTCTCCAAGCCCAGGGTGGGAGAGGAGCAAGAGGAGGGTGGAGCACTGGACTCCGCATGCCCTGCCTGCGTACCTCTGATAGTCCCGAGCCTTGCTCAGCCCCTGCCTAGCACGAGACCAGCGTGCTGGATGGATGGTCAGCTGACCTGGTCCCGAAGGGAGGCTTTCCTAAAAAGTTACCGTCAAAAACTGGGTCAGGTGGACAAAGGTGGCTGGAACATCAACCGCGACTGCTTATGAGTGTGGACGTGACTTAGATTGCTCATAAACAATCTTGAGACAACCATCAGAGAGTGGATGTGGCTCAGTGGTTGAGGGCATAGTTTGCATATACAAGGTCCCTGTTTTTTTAAGTA
>JAQZBX010019547.1:17990-33811 GCA_029593785.1 Cabassous unicinctus | reverse complement strand
TGATTGATGATGGTGAGGGTGATGATGGTGGTGATGATGGTGATGATGTTAGTGATGGTGGTGATGGTGATGATGTTAGTGATGATGGTGATGGTGATGATGTTAGTGATGATGGTGATGGTGGTGATGTTAGTGATGATGGTGGTGATGGTGATGTTAGTGATGATGGTGATGGTGGTGATGTTAGTGATGATGGTGGTGATGGTGATGGTGGTGATGATGATGGTGAGGGTGATGGTGGTGATGGTGATGATGGTGATGGTGACGATGATGGTGAGGGTGATGGTGGTGCAGTGATGATGATGATTTCCGTAATGTGCTCACCAGGCTAACCACAATGGCAGTTCACAGAGACTGTGACCAAGAGAAGGAGGCTACTAGAGGTTTCGTTTCCTCTCAATGGGAGCCATGCACGTGCTCGCTCACTCTCCCAACAAGTTCATGGACTGCCCGGCTCAGTTCCAAGCCATCTAGGGAAACTCCAGAGTGCAGCAAGCCCCATTCTGATAGCCAAGACTGGCCCATAAGAAGGGTCTGGAAAAACCACAGTCTGCCTGGCGTGAAGCGGACAATGAGTCCCATGGGTTCTGTGGCTGCTTCCAGGAGAATGTGGAAAAATATCATGATGTGGCTGCACATCATGTCCACTGAGGAAACACACTGTGTCAAATCTCCCTGCTGATCTTTAAATTCATTTTAGCTTTATTCAAAATCCCAAGAAGGTTTTTCATAGAATTTGATAGGTGGATCCTAAAATTCAGGTGGAAGTGTTAAGGTCTAAGAATAACCGAGACTGTTCTGAAAAAGGAACATAAAGGGAGAGAGGACCTCTCCCTACCAGACCCCAACATTTATTATAAAGTTGTAGTAATTAAAACAGTAGGGCCAAATAGTAAGCCATTTCTGTGTGTGCCACATCATGCTAGCCACCCATCTGCTGAGGACGGCTGGGTTGTTTTCACCTTCCGGCTCTTGTGAATAGTGCTGCTATAAACATTGGTATACAAGTACCCGCTTGAGACCTTGTTTTCACTTTCTTTGTGTATATACCTAGATGTGGAATTGCCAGGTCATTTGGTAATTCTATGTTTAACTCTTTGAAAAACCACTAGGCTGCTTTCCACAGTGGCTTTTACACTCCCACCAACAAGGCACTAGAGTTCCACTTTCCATCATCTCCTACACTTGTTATTTTCCACATTTTAATTAACAGTCAACCTTGTTGATAGCAAATATTGATGAATCCAGGCAACAGCCATTTGCATAATGTGGTGAAAGTCAAAATCGTGCTATCCTTATGACAACCCGTCAACTGCACTTCCTGGCAGAGCTGAACATGTGCGCAACCCAAGACCCTGAACCTGGCCAGGTAAAGTGAGGCCCGTGGGCCACAAATACCAGCATCACCTGGGAGGAGCATCGTCGGATGTCAGAAATGCAGAAATCTGGATTAATCTGAATAACATCGGCGAATGGAAAAAGCAAACTGCAGAAGAATATTCATGGACTACTATCATTATAAAATGTTTAAAATGAAACCAGACCATAGATTCTTTATGCACATGCATAGTCCTGATAAAAATATGCATGAGAAGGATACCCACTGACTTTAAACAGTGGGGGAAAGAGGCAAATGGACTCAGGGGGGTATAAAACTCAAGCATCAATGGATCTTTTATGTTTGATTCCTCTAAAATTAAACTCAGCAAATGCATCAGAAAGCACTGTGGTGGTTTGGAGCTACGTACCCCAGAAAAACATGTTTTTGAGTTTAATCCATTCCTGTGGGTGTGAGTAGGACCTTTTGATGCGGTTCCTTCAGTTAAGGTGTGGCCCAGCTGCATCAGGGTGGGTCTTAATCCTCTCACTGGAGGCCTTAGAGAGAGAGAGAGAGAGAGAGGAAGCCAGAGGGGGCAGCAGAAGCTGAAAGAAAAAGGAGAAGCCAGGAGAAGCCACCATGTGCATTGCCACGTGACGGAAAACCCAGGGATCAAGTTGGCAGCAGCCAGCCCCAGAAAGCCACAGTTTTCTGGGAGAAAGCACCGTCTTGAAGATGCCTTGGTTTTGGATTTCTCCTAGCCTCAAAACTGAGCCAACAAATTCCCATTGTTTAAGCCAAGCCCTTGCATGATAATGGCTTTGGCAGCCAAGAAGCGAAAGCAGCAGCCATTTATTAAGTTTAACTGATAGGTAGATGAGAGCTTATTATTCTTCTTGTCTGCACTGTTTCGCACGTTTGTAATATTGTGTAATATTTTCAAAGAGCTGATATGGCATAAAAGGAAACATCGCAGTGGTAACAATGGTTATCTTGAGGTGGTAGAATTATGGGTAGGTTCCTTTTTCTTTTTTCCTACTTTCATGTTATCTCAATTTCCTTTTGTGAGGATCTCTCACTGTCATGATGGGAAAAGCAGGTATCTTAGCTCCCTTTGTTGTAAGCACTGCCTGCCCTGGCTGGGAGGGTGGCGAGGAAGGAGCATTTCCATGCACCTGGGCAGCCCTTGGGCACCTCTGCAGAGCAGGATATGGCCCTTCCCCCTCCCAGCCAGAGACTGAAGAAGGCTCCCTGTGAAAGGGTTATTCCAGCGGAGCGAAATCCCTGCATTATCTAACTGTGTGTCCTGAGGCTCATTAATTAAAAGTTTAAAATAAAATAAACCTCGGCTTTAAATAAGGATTAAACACACAGTGGAGTCCGAGGTTGAACAAACCAGCATTGTACATTTTATGTCCTGGATCGAGGGGGCCCGAGTTGGGGGTGCTCTGGCTAAGGAGAGAAAATTGCCCAAATTTGGGATTCTGTCCTGTGTTCACCTGCAGCCTCTTGTCTGGACACCAGTGGAAAAAAAACAAGAAAAACCAGAGAGGCAGCCTTGGGGCCCACCCAACCCCCGCCCCTGCCCCCATGGGGGAAGGGCTCAGTCAAGCGAGTGGACTCAGGGCTGTCTGCGTTTGCCGGGGTCGCTGTGACAAGTAGCACATGCTGAGGGCTCAAACCACAGGAACTTCCGTCTCAGAGTTTGAGGCTAGAAGTCCAAAACCAAGCCCTCAGTGGGCCACGACCGCCCCCAGGGTCTGCAGTGTTCTGGTGGCGTCTCGCGCACATCCTTGGGGTTCCTGGGCCCCCACCCTGATTTCCCTGACATCGGGTCTCTCCTGCTCCATCATCTGGCCAGACTTTCTCTCCTTATGAGGGTGAGGCCAACCCTGACTCAATCTGGCCTCTTCTAAATAGGGTCTTCATGAATCCTGTTCACAAATGAGTGCCCCCTTAACTAACAACCGCAGCTTCAAAGGTCCTATTGGCTAAGGGGCTCACACCCCAGGACCCAGGGTTGGGACTTGAGCATGCCTTTTGTGGGAGACACGATTCAGTCCCAGCCTGGTCACTGCTACCAGACAGCTGCCAAGAGAATGAACTAAAAGCCAAGGTCCATTTATCTTCCTGCAGCCCCTGGGTTGCAAGAAGGAACTGAGAAAGGAAACGCGGTTCATGTGAGCCCTCAGGGACACCCAGACCCTGGAGTGAGGGAGGCAGCTGGTGGACTCTTCCAGGCCTACCACACAAAGCCAGGCTGTCATCCCAAGAGTGAGCCACATCTCCAGACCCCCCACCCCTACCCCTGAGACTGGTGGCAGTGCCAGACCATCATGAGAGCCATGCACAGAGTGAACGTAACATTAGAGAAGAACCCAGAGGGTCCTAGTGTCCCACACCAGCTGAGCCTCTGACCAGCCTGGACAATGCACTTAGCCACGGGGCTCCCCTCTGTGGTGGAATCCCTTCAGCAAATGGATCTTGAATGCCAACTTTGTAAACGGAAACACTGTGCTATTGGTTGGGGGTATCAAACAAGTTGTCACCCCCAAAACAGGCCTGGCCATTGCTAACCGGCAAAACTCCACGTTGCTATGGCCAGCCAGGGAGTGAGCAGGTGTTAGAGAGGCGGAGAGCATTGCCAAGTGAGCGCCAACAGCAACGGGGAACATTTAATGGATTTTCTCCAAACTGGCAGCTTCTCCTCTTCTTACCAAAATTCATAGATGTCCCTATAAAATCTTCCCAGAGATGCAGTACGGCTGAGATAAACACAGTCAGAAAAAACAGGCAGAGAGCACATTCCTGGCGTCTTCAGCTGCACACTCTTTGCAGGAAGGAAAGCAGCCCCCTAGGTCCACGGGCGGTGGCTAAATGTAAAGACGTAAGCTCATTGGCTATTCAGTTCACGGCCTCGAACGTTTGCAGGCCTCGAGGCTGAAGATCTTCTCCAACCCAGGTGGCGTGGGACGGGGACGTACAGAAAGGCGCCAAAGGAGGATGGGAGGGGCGCGGGGCAACGGGAAGGAAGCTCCCGACAGGACCTGCTCCGAGACTGACAGCCCCGACAGCTAATCGCAGGGAGAGAGTGCTGCACCCAGATATCCAGCGCACCACGGCACGTGTCGCGAGTCCTGTGCGAGAGGCACCGCCGTCCTCTGAGGCACGAGGCTGTTTATCACACGCCATTGGCAGCATGTTGCAGAGCTGGGTTGAAATTTATCACCTTGCAATTTGCTTTCTGTTTGTCTCATTTCTTCTTTGTTCCCATTTTCCTCTTCTCTGTCTTCTTTATGATTAATTGTTTTTTATTCCATTTTATCTTCTTCGGTGCTTATCAGCTATAACTTTGTGTGTGTGTGTTTGCTTTTTAAGTAGTTGCTTTATGGTCTATGGTATGCATCTTTAACTCATCATAGGCTGCCTTGGAGAAATATTACGGAAGAATTACATATTTCACTTAGAGAATAAGAACGTAAAAACAATACACTTTCATCTTCCCCTCTTTGGGCCTTTGTTTTTTTGTTTTCATGCATTTGCTTCTACATATGCTATAAACCCACATCTCATTGTTACATTTGCTTGGAGCAATCGGTTATCTTTTAAAGAGATTCTTAAAATAAAAAGCTATTTTACTCCTATCCCCATATTTCCCATTTTCGGCATTCTTCATTCCGTAGATGCAGATTTCCACCTGATAGCATTTTCCTCCTGCCTCAAGAATTTTCTTTAACGTTGCTTGCAGGGAGGGCTTGCCAGTCACGGTTTCTCTAAGCTTTTGTACATCTGAAAGTCTTTTTCACTGTCATTTTTGAAAGATATGTTCTTTAGTATAGAATTCTATATTGGCAGTTGGTTTTTTCCTTCAGCGCGCTGTTCTGCTGTCCTCCGGCTTGCACAATTCTTATCTTTGTTCCTCTCCATATAATGATTTTTTGTCTTTGTCTCTGGTCTTGAGCAAATTGGTCATGGCAGGCTTTGGTGCACCTGCACGAGGGATGAAGAGCCCTGGAAACGGAAAGGTAAATACGTGGGAAGCAGCTTCCTCCTTTGGCACGTGGCCTCCTGGCCCGGCCCCTGGCTCCTCGGGGGCGGCCTTGGTCCTCTCGGATTCCCAGCTTCATCTCAACTAGGAATGCCAGCAGGCTCAGCCCGGCTGCTCCTTCCTGGGCTGTGTCCTGGAGCCCCCAGGCTGTGAGCCGGAGCAATGGTTGGCTCCACCCAGCTGTTTCCCCTCTCTGGGGGTCGCTGCCCTGCGCTCCTGGTGCCTGGTAACCTGCCATCGAGTAAAGAGTTGGGCCCAAACGTTCCGACACCCCAGCCCACGTCACCACCAGGCCATCCTCGTCCTTCACTCCCGCCTGGGAGGTTTCCCCAGCGACCGAGGAGGGAGCGGCTGGAACTGTCAGCTGCAGGGCGCCATGTCTTTCGGGCAGCTGCGAGTGTCCTCGGAGCGCTGCTCGGCAAGCTGCCTGCCCCGCACACTGCAGCACGCCCTCCTTCCTGCCGGACTCATCCTCCCCTTCCTGCCGTCAGAGTAAAGGTGCTGAGCTTGAGCTCCTCCAGGTATCACCAGCAGCTGAGCTCTGGGTGCCCGGCAACTGCAGTCAGACCCTGGGGCTCAGGGCCAGCACAGGAGGGCAGCCCCCCGTTGGGGGGGGTGTCTTAGGACGAGCACTCTCAGCAAGGGGCCCACAGATGACGAGTCTGGTCTTGAGGGGCTGGTGGCACTACGTGAGGGCATTGCAGGTGGCGATTTCCCACACCTTCTATCTCAACAGCTAGGACTTTAAAATTATCCACTTCCCCTCGGGGAAATAAAAACCACGATCCACCAGCGAGTTGAGTAAGCAGGAGCAGGCCTATTCCTGGAACTCACTATCGGCTCCTGGAGATTAAAATAATGGCCGCTAATGGATACACATGTTTAATGTTCCAGCGGCTGGTAAAATTAATACCCTGTTTAATATTAATGGCAATGATGTGCGTCTCTGGGGCTCTGCACCTTTCCACCACGTCAGATGTAAAAATAGCTCCCGCGATTAGCCAGGTGGGTAGAGCAGGGCGGGCTGGGGAGGAGCGAGGGGGGCCGGGGGGATGGCGTGAGGACAACCACGTGCGTTTTAAATGCATTACGGCGCATCAGAATTCTGAGGGAGAATACTTCCTCAAATATCATTCCAGGCAGAGACTCTTTTTCAAATATCATTCCTGCGTTCATCTGTATTCAGCAAATATTTGCTGAACGCTCTGCGTGTGCCGGACCCTGAGCTGATCTCCCCCCTGACCTTCTTTAACCCTCGCGGCAATCTTTGCCGGGAGCGCTGCCTTGATCCCACTTTAAGGACCACGTCGCTGAGGCTCAAGCTCAGAAAAGGCGCAGACGCAGCCGCAGCCGCAGGACCTGGTTCTCTCTGACTCCAGAGCTGAAGTTAGCAGCACCTGATACGTCTAAAGCATCTGCCAATCTATGATCCAAAAACTGCAGGAGGCAAGGGGAAGGACAGAGTGCCGACGCCCCTGGCCTGGACCCCACAGCCAGGAGGAAGACTTCAGGAGAATCCCCTTCCTTGACAGCAGTCTCAAAGTTTCCTCATAATTGAACACGTATATATTGAGCGCCAGCTGTTTGCCAGGTGTCGTGCAAGACAGAGAAAACAGTGACCGAGGCAGACAGCGCCTGCCTTCAGGAAGCTTACAGTTCACGTTGCACTGGGAGAGACACACACACACAAGTAACTAGTGGAAACCAAATGAGCACACAGACACAAATAAGCACAAATTGTGATGTTTTCCATGAAAGAAACAAAAAGGATCTCGAGATGAGGGGATCCTGCTCGAGGAAGGGGGCAAACGAGGCCATCTGCGGGGGCTTCAACTGCTAGGAGTCTTTGGGGAAAGGCGAGAAGGTCCACCTCTGTGTCCCTCAAGGAAACCACAGGTGGTTTTGAAAATGGGTGGGGTGGGGTCCAGCAGGAGGTGCAGGTGCAGGGCAGCAGGACCCAATCCTGGTGCAGCTGCTCAAGGTGAGCGTCTTCCAAACCCCAGATCTTCCTTCCTCTGCTCAAGAATGGAATCCTGGGAAGTGCAGAGAGGAGGGAAGAGTCATGCCGGCCTGGCCTGGGTCATGTGCTTGCTTCTTGGCTGGGTGTCAGTAGCCACCTTAATTTTGCTGTCATAATCAGAGAGGAGAGATTCTCCAAAAGAGTGTCACAGTGCTGTTAGGAAAGGGGGATAGTTGCTTCGTGGTCAGAAAAATCCACCACAGGAGGAGGTACTGGCTGGACTTGAGACAAAAGAATAGAGGATCAAACATCTGAATGTGGAGAGAAAAGCAGTGTAGGAAGTGGGGGCAGCATGTGCAAAGGCCCTGAGGTGAGAATTTATGTGAGATAAGAAGAGACTAGTTTCATTATCTAGAGGAAAAGGAACTGATCTGTACATAAATATATAAAAATAGAGTAAATATATGTTTATGGTTGGATAGGTGAGAGTAGACAGATAGACAGATGATAGCTGATAGGTAAGTAGATAGATAGATAGATAGATAGATAATAGATAGTTAATGGATTAGCGGATTGAAAATATAAGCTTCCTAAAGTAGCTAGATAGATGAATGGATAGGAGTTGGGCAAATGGATGAAAGATAGATGGTTGGATGGTTGCCTAGATGACTGGCTGGCTGGATGATTGAGTGAGAATTTGGATGGATGGAGATGGATGTATGGATGGATGGGTGGACAAATGGAGGATGGATGGGTGGATGACTGGACAGAGGGATGGATGAAGGACCTTCCTGAGCTGGAAATATTTTGCCCTTGTCCTCAACTCTGAAATCCTACAGCATCACCTTCCACGGTCCTGACACACTCAATGATGAGTGAATGTCAGGGCTGGACTAGGGTGGGTGAGTGAGGCGCCTTGGGTACCCAATTGAAGAAAGCTGTCTCTCTCAGACGTGCAAGTGCCCTGGGAACGAGCACCTCGCTCTGCTCACACTAAGCCTGGCTCACTGAGGCTCATCACACACTTCTCCCAGGAAGGAAAGAAGCCCTCGGTCCGACACAAGTGAGGTGTGCATGAGGGAATTGCTTCGGGGCCAGAGCTTTCGTGGTCTGTGCCACCTGCTGCTCTCTGGCCCTTTGCTGAGCAAGGTGACGGCACAACCATTTGTGCAGTTCTAGACCTGACCCGCACCCCCAGCCCCCTGTGTGAACCCGAAGCTCTTCCCTTCCCTGGGCTTCGGTTTTCTTTGCAAAGCCAGGGGGGTCGGGCTCGGCTCACCTAGGGGTGGAAAAGAAAGAGGGGGCTCCTAGAAACCCGAGGGCAAGCTCTCCTTGGAGGAGCTAGCGTTAACCCTCACCCAGCGTTCACGTGTTTTCTTCGTATATTGATTTCCTAATCTGCTTCCTACTTACCCAGCACTGAACTGCACACTGGTATACAATAACGAGCTAGGCAGAACCTGCCCTTGCCCCGCTGGAGCTTGGGGTCTAGCAAGGGAGGCAGAGAGCAAATCACCAAAGTGACCAGCTGCCACCGTAAGAGCTCCTCCGAGAGCAGAGCCCAGGGGCAGTAGGAGCTGCAACAGGGAGCCTGACCTGGCATGGGGCAGGGAGGCTTCCTGGAGGAGGCGGCTCCCATGGAAGCCATGGAGGGTGCTCCCAGGTCTCGCTGGGATGCCTGGGGAGAGGGAGAGGAGCAGACCCCAGCACCAGGGTTCCCTGGTCAGGCCCAGGGGACCTCGCTGGTCCGGGGTTACAGCCTCACCTCTAGCCACCACACCCTGGAGTCCTCAGAAGTCCTTTTCTCTGGCTTTTAAGCTGGGCCTAGGCCCAGAAGCAGCGCAGGGTGCCATTTCTTAACCCTGGCAGCCGGGCGGGTGGCCTTGCAAAGATGATTCCTAGGGCGTCTGTTCAAAGGCTGGGACAGCCACGTCTCCTTTTCCGTTTTTGGTGTTTGTGACTCCCTCTCCATCTTCCCGCTAGATCCTAAGCCCTGCAAAGCTTGCTCTTCAACCTCATCTCCTCATCTGTTTCCCCTCTGATTGCATTTTGGGGGCTGCTAATGGGGCTGCCTGTTGTGCTGTGTGTCACAGCCTGCTCCAACACCCCCACTCTCCCCGCCACGCCAAAGAGACCAAATATTTTCATTTTAAGCCTCTAAGCCTAGAAAGGGGACAGTTGCGCAACCATGTGACAGCCATGCTTTGGAGTCTTTGGGAGCAGGGGAAAGAATCCACTTTCAGCCTGGCTGTTCTTGGGGAACAAGGGCCTGGGCCCCCTAGCAGAGAGAGACGGAAGGTTCCTAAACACGCCTGCTTTCATCTGCTGGGGTCCCAGCTCTTGCTTAAGACCAGCAGCTTCTGGGATGCAGGTGAGGGTGGTGCCAATTATTAAGCACCCACCATTCAACGGCTCTCATTTACACACCGCATCCAGTTTGCATTAATTTGCATACGTATTGGCTACCTATGCTGTGTAACAAATAAGCTCACAACAAGACAGATTTGTTGTCTTACAGCTGCCGTGGGCTGGGAGTCTAGGTCCAGGGTAGCTGGGCCTTCTGCTCAGGCGCCCACTAAGCTCAAGTCAAGGCGTCGGCCAGGGCTGCCATCTCATCTGAGACGCAGGGCCCTCTTGCAAGCTTGCCGGTTGTTGGAAGAATCCAGTTCCCAGCAGTTGGAGGGCTGAGATCCGCAGGTCCTAGAGGTCACCTGCTATTCTCTGCCACACAGCCCAGGCCACAGCACAGCTGGCTTGTTCACGTTCAACAGGAGAGTGTCTCTGCTGCTTCAAAGATCTCTGATCTCTAGGCCATCCTTGTAAAGGTTCACCTGATTAGGTCAGGCCCACCCGGGTTAACTTCTCTTTTGACTAACTTAACACCAACTGTTTAGGGACCTTAATTATATCTGCAAAATCCCTTCCTCTTGCCATACAACATAACTTAACCATGGAAATGACATATTCACAGCCCCAACCACACTCCACGGGAGGAGATTGTATAAGGCGTGTACACCAGGGGCCATCTTGGGATTCTGCTACCACAACGCAGATTTTCTTGTTTAACTAGAGGGTCTGGCCCCACCCATTAGGTAGAGACATGGGGAGAAAGAGAGTGCCGGCTTGACTGCTCTCTACCTCGGCATCCTCATCCGTGCAACGGGTGTCATAATAGTGCCCACCCCGTAAGTGGTTTTGAATCCTAAAGCACAAGTGCAGGTGGGGTGGTTAGCGGAGAGCCCAGTGGGCCAGGTGTGCTCAGTAGGTGTCCGCCATTACGGTTCACTGACAGCCTCTTCCCTCCCCCTCTCTCCACCGCCAGCATCTCCCTCTATCCCAGGAGCAGAGCAACATGGAGCAATTAGCCCTCAGTAATAAAAGTACACAGCCGACGGCTGAGCTGCAGGAGGAATTTATGGACTCTGCAGAGACTTGTACTTCTACAGGATCATTTGGCAGGGGACCACTTCCCAGGTCCGAGCGAAAAGCAGCCCATCCATCACTGTCAGATCCTCCCCATAGCAAGATATTCAGCTTTGCTGTCCCTCTCCACATATTCCAAACCTTCTAGAGTGAGTCTGTGTTATTTTCATAATCAGACAAAAAAGTAATAAGCCTGGTTTTTTATAGCAAAGCTTTGTGGTCAGAGATGCCAACTTCTGCCAGGTTGCATCCACAGGTGGAGAACTGCCAGAGTGCCTGAGAGTTTACATTTTGTTCTTTTCTTTTTTTAAAGCAAGGATCCATTATGCAAATTGGTCGTAAAATTTTAAAAGCATCTTGTCCTGTCTCAATTAATTACGGCGTTTGTGGGCCCAGCTTCGGCAGCCGTGAGGCCCTCGTGGCGTGTGGGCAGCACCCGGCTCTGTCCTGCTCCGCCCAGGCCTGCCCGGCGGGCCGTGCTGACACACTCGGTCCACTAATCTGCCGGCCACGCCATCGTCACTCATGTGCTACACTCACCTGTGCGTGCACACTCTAACACACACTCACACACATGCCCGAACTCACTCTCACCCACTCACACATACAAGCACTATCACACTGCACCCCCACACACTCACACCCTCACACACATGTGCACACATCCACACATACACACACCCTCATACCCATGCTTTCTCACACCCTCACACACTCACATACACACTCACACTCATGAACATTCTTACACCCATGTACACACACACTCATGCACACTCACACTCGTGCACACTCTCACAAACACACTCATGCGCTCTTACACTCATTTACACACCTGCTCCCACACACTCGTGCACACCCTCACACACTCCTGCACTCATTTACACACACTCATGCACACACTCTCACACACACTCTCGGCCCCTGGCAGGAGATGCTGCTCCAGCCTCCAAGAGGGCTCTTCTCCAACTGGCGTGAAACTAACAGCCCCTGATTTCTTGCTCAGCCCCTTCCATCTCGGCTGAAGGCGAGCAGCTGCTTGGCTTAGTTCCACCCAGAGAGGAGAAGGGAATTAAATCAGCTGCAGAAACAGCGGCAGGGAAGGCCTCTGTCCCCAGTCTGCCCTCCACCCCCCTCCCCAGAGAGGGAGGTGCCTGCACCCTCCCCACGCCCCATCGCGGTCTGCACAGCCGTATCAGGGCAGCCACACCGGGCCCTGCCCTCCCCACACCTCCTGGGCCAAGCCTTCCCTTTCCTGTGCACTCCCACCCGCTCACCTACCCACCCAGCCTGGTCCTGCCTTCTGCCCATTCCTGCCTCATGTTATCCAGCCTCGCCCTCCAGAGAGGAACATGAAACTCACTCTCAGAGTGCAAGTGGCCAACAGTCACTGAGGGTGTTGGCTGCAGACCCCCTTCCCCATTCCACTGGCATTTCAAGAGGAATCAAAGGAGGCCTTCAGCATGGTGGGGCAGCAGGAACCCCTCCTGGTACAGCTGCTGGAAGTGAACGTCTTCCAAGCCTCGGTTCTTCCTCCTGCATCTACTCAAGACTGAAATCCTGGGAAGTACAGAGAGGTAGGGATAGGCCAGCTGAAATGTTTTACGCCCCCCCCCCAATAACTGCTTTCAGTCGTGCTCTGTTGACCCCTCCTTCCTACCAAGCACAAGGACCTCTGACAATATCTTGGTGGAATTAGCCATATTTCTATCTCAGATATTAGAGCAGTGCCATGTCAACATTCACAAGCCGTGCTCAGACTAGTGCAGTAGACAGCCAGCTGCCTTGGCAAAGAAAGAATGGACAGCACACAAGAGTTCAGGCCATGGAGAGGTCAACTAAAAGCCAGAGTTTTCTAAGAGGGCAAGTCCCCGCCTTCACCTCTGCAGGGAGAGCTTCTGTTCAGGGTTGCTGTTGTCTCCGAGGCCCAGAGGGCTGGTAGCACGCGCCCTCTGGGAAGGCTCGGGGGCAATCATGCTTGGAGGCCCTGGAGGAAGGACTCAGCACCAAGGCCTCCAGTCTCGGAGAGACCCCCAGGGGCTGCTCGCCCTGGAGAGGCCAAGCTCAGCCTCCTTGGCCCTCGGCTGCTTCCCTTGCCTGGAAGTGGGGTGGGAGGGTGGGTCCACGGCTTCCCCAGAGAGCCAGCCAGGTGCCCACCTCCACCTCACCCTCGGGCCAGCAAGTCTAGCCAGGACCACCCTCCACCTATACCCCGAAACCTCCAGAACCACACCTCTCCGAGGAGGGGGAGTTCAGATGGAACTGGGACCAGATCGCCCTCCCTTCTCACCCGCCTCTCCTTCTTCTTCCCCCAGTTTACACGCGACGGACGGAGTGGCTATCCCCTTTATGCCGTCCACTCCCACTACAGGCATCCGCTCTCCGGCTCTCTTCCCGGCACCCGCTGACTCCTCCACGCTGCCCCAAGTCACCTATCTGTTCAGATCAGGTGACGTCCTTAGCGTCACAAAAGACTTTGGAAGTGAGAAGCTTGAGGTGAGTTCCACCCGGTGAAGGCAGCTGCTTTGATTTGCAGAAGCCTGAGAGGGTGCCAGGCCGCACGCTGACTCACGGCCCGAGCAGAGCTGCCCCCTGGCGCGCTCCCCACCTGCCACACGCTGCTAAGCACGATCTGTGCGACCCCCTCAGCTCGCCTTCCCAGCAACTCTGCTTCATACCCTGCTTTTCGGAACAGAGGGAGGAGCAGCCAGAACGAAGGAGCAGCCAGAGCCACAGAGCAGGTAGGCAGCCGAGCCGGAGGGAACCCGGACAGTCTCCGCAGCTGCAGCCTCGGTCAAGGTGGGAATGGGCAGGAGAAAGAGAAGGTCCCTGGAGAGGAAGGCGCAGCATGTGAGAGAGAGAAGGGGCGAGAGACTGGGCCGCTTCTGCCAAAAACCTTCCAGCCTCTGCTCTGCACCCCGCGCCCAAGGGCATTTCTGTGCGTGCATAAATTCTTATTGTCAGGGATTTTAAGCTCCTGGTGCAAATTCCATCTGCTCTTCCAGCCTGGGGTGACGGCACTCACCGGGAGTCCTTCCCAGCCCAGCAGAAGCTCCTTTGAAAGACGCCAGGGTGGGGGGAGAGGTTCGTCTCAGCAGAGCGAGCTCCGCAGGAAGGGAGCCCGAGCCCCCAGAAGGTTCTGTGCGTCCAAGGCCCCAGCTGACACGCAGCAGTTACATGTCTCGGCCCCAAAGTTTCTGCCCAGAAACCAGCCTCCAACCAGAGAGGCCGGTGCAGCACCAGTGACGGGGCCGCAAGGGCAGCTGCGGCGCTGGCTGGGCCCCGTCCGCAGGGCAGGGGGTGGTCGCCCCTCGCAGTGCCTGCCCCTGGCCTCGGGGTCACACCCACGGTTCCACCACACGTGCCGCTCTGCTAAGAGCAGGAGAGAACTGCAGGCAGAACTCAGCACTCCGCATGCATCTTGTCTCATTTTAGTCTGGCCCCGTCTGTTTACGCCTGTAGAGACTGGGAGGCCCCTAACCTCGTGGTTCCCACTCACACTTCAGCAGAAGGCTCAGCCCTGGAAGGAGGCAAGGGCGCCCCAGTTACTGAACCCAATGTTTTCAGCAGGACCCGCTGTCGCCACGAGACTTCCATGCAATCTCTGCATCCGAGAATCGGGCGGAATCCTTTTTAGTTTGTCGGTGGCAAACTCACCCAGGGCCATCCTGCGGCTGAGCAGGAAGCTTTCAGGCAGGGATGCAGCAGGCAGCCGCATGCGAGGGCCCTGCCATGCCCTCGTGGGGCACTGCTGTCACCAGGAGCTGAGCAAGCCACTGGAGCACGTGCCCCACACGTTAGGGAGTGGCAGGCACGTGGCAGGTTGAAATGAGAACTGGAGCCCAGACACCACACGCTCATGGTCCTGTCAGACCGGGGGCTTGCCACGGCCCTGGAGAGTCAACTCCAGCTTCTCGTTTTGATCGGGCATCAGGCTGGGACGTCCGCTTTGTGGGGCAGAGACTGGGCAGGAAGTTGCAGCTTGCGGCGAGACACTCCTGCAGGCCTGACGCATTTTCTCCCCACATCAAGTCACGGCGCTTCCTCGCTGAGGCAATCTCCTCCTTCCCCTTGGGCCATGTCAGTAGGACACTCTTGTGCAGTGTCCAACCTGGGCGCCCTGGCATTGCAACCCTGCCCAGTGCCACATGACTCCAGTACATGAGAGCAAGCTAGGAGGGTAAGCGCCTGAGCACAAAGTGAGCTCAATTCCAGAAAATTGATTGGGCCATTGTTACATGCCAGGTCCTGGGAAGGCAATGCTGAGTGATGGTCACTGGGAGGAGGCAGGTGAGTTCAGCTACTCAACGGGACCCAGAAGATGGAGACGGCCCCGTCCTGGGGGTGCATGGGCTGTAGGACGAAAGAGGCCGCCTGAGGAGCTGCAGACTGGGCAGCGAGGCACAGATGAATGAGCAGAGCAGGGTGTGGGCCCAAAGGGGAACCCGGTACTCTACCAGGGGAGCGGGGCAGGCAGGGAGGGTCTCACAGACGAGCAAACACTTCCCCGTGCCGGGGGTCCCCAAGGCCACACCCGGGGGGGTGACACTCTAGCAGGACTCGGAGGACTCGACGTAGAGTCATACTCACAGCGAGATTTATTCAGCGAGAGGGCGTAAGGCCTAATCAGCAAGGGCACAGGCTTGCAAGGGTGGTCTCCAGTGCCGTCACCCAGCACACGCTGAACGCCTCCAGCAGCAGGCTGCGACAACAGGCGCAATGTGGTCCACCAGGGAAGCTCTTTGGAGACTCGGTGCCCGGGGTTTTTACAGGGGAGCTGGCCAGGTAGGCACCCTCAGCCTGATGGGAAAGGGGGCGTGCAGCAGAAACCGCACTGTTTGAACAGTGCAAGCACAAGGAGCCCCTCCGATCAGTTCCCGGTAGGAACCTTCCCGAAATCTGAGGTCGCAGACGCCAGCCCGGAGCCAAGCTCGTTCGTGGGCAGCGCTTTCCAAGGACGGCACTCAGGCTTGCTGGGCAGCACGGAGCCTCGGGCCTGCTGCATGGATTCTTCTCTGCACAGCCCCCTCGGTAGCTCTTCACATTTCCCGTGGGGGGGGGGGGGGGGGGGG
>JAQZBX010019547.1:0-17890 GCA_029593785.1 Cabassous unicinctus | reverse complement strand
TTTCAAGTGTTGTCCAGCCCACCTGGTGAGCCGCACGTGGCGTGAGCTGCGTAGGAGACACGCACAATTGGAAACCCCCGATCCCGCCCTACAGGTGCTGGAGAGACCCCGTCCTAGAGGATCAAGGAGGTGGTTTACTCACGAATCTGAAACGCAGTAATGAAATAACGACGCCTGCACCACGAGTGCCAGGCACTCCTTGGAGATTTGCGTGCGCCATCTCTAACTCCAAACCGAGCTGCCCCGAGCAAGTCGCTTCAGCTTGCTGGGACCCTCAGCTGCCTGGAAAATGAGAATCTTAATAGCACGTACCACTTGGGGCCACAGCATTCAAGTGCTTTGGCCTCGGGGCCCCTTCCCCTCTTTAAAAGTATTGAGGGACCCAAAGCGCTTCTGTGTGTATGAATTATACTTAGCAATATTTACCGTGTTAAAACTGAGAATTTTTTAAAATGTATCAATTTAATATTGACAATAATAAAGCCATTCTATGGTAACTTAAATAGCATACGTTTATGAACATTAGCTACACTTTCCAAAACAAAATTCCAGGAGAAAAGTGGCATTGCTTAACATTTTTGCAAATCTCTTTAGTCTTTTTCATGCCTGGCTTCATAGAGGACACCTGGCGTCTCATACCTGTTTCCGCATTCGATCTGTTGTAATACGTTGTTTTGTTTGATGTATCTAAAGAAAACAGCCTCACATAGATGTGCAGTTGGAAAACAAAGGAGTGTTTTAATACCCTTTTCAGATAGTGGTAGACATTCTTTGGTGCAACCCCAAAATCAACAAGCCGAATTTCTTAGACATTGGTTGCAACGTGGACTCTGAACCCACGTCAATGGAATTTTCATGCCCAGTTACATTGAAAGCCGTTGGCCCAGCCTGCACCTTGAATGGGCCCTTTGCCCAGGCGTGATTATGCAGCTGTATTCACGAATCATTTGGGAAACATAGGTTCACAGAAGAAAGCAAGTCTTCCAAAAGTTGGCAATTTTCATTATGCAACCCTTTAACCCTGCAATTTCATTTCTACCTGGAAAAACATTCACACATGTGCACAGAAACTTGAGCTTCAATATAAAAGGTTCTAGGATGAGAGGTGATTAATATGTCCATTGAAGCATTGTTTATAATAGAAAAAAGGGAGCCACCTAAATGTTCAACAGGAGGAATGGCTGATAAGCTCTATCACTACCCACTGCCTTATACTGCGTTACCCCGTTTACGCTGTAATGCAGCCACTTCCTGGGACAGTGCCTAGAAGAGGGCCCAGCAGATAAAAGCATAATCAGTAAATACTCTTCAGCAGGTAGAAAGTTCTAACTGTCCTGCCAGGGACACTGTGTGCTCCCCAACATCCATCCACGCCTCCCCGGCCAGCAGGAGGGATTTGTCCTATCTCCAGGCGTGGATGCTGATTGGTCTAAGCCACACCCAGTAGTCCCTCTCCAGAGCAGTGACTGGTTCAGGGGTCTTGGCTTAGGCCAATCAGCATAGGCCTCTGGAGCCTGTCATAGATTCAGGGGAGGTCATGGGACCCAAGTTACCCCAAAACTGAAAAGTTGAGTCTGAGGTCAGAGAAGTTGCTTCCCATCTTCCTACTGGAGTGAACAAAGGGGCAGGTGGTTGCAGTGGCAGTTTGCAGGCAGCCCTTCTGCAGCCTGGAGGCTAGAGAGGACAGAACAGGGCAGGGCCAAGAAAATGCAAAGACTTGGAGCCGGGGTTGGAGCCCTGCTAGAATCAGGCTGAAACTTCCAAGTTTGTGACCCAACCAAATCCCTCCTTGTCCAGAGTAGATTGACTCAGGGAGACCTGACAGTTACGTGTCCCGATACGGGGAAAAGCAAGACTTTCCCCAGCACAAGCAAAGCTGTGGGCTGCAGAGCAAACCTGCATAAAATACAGGATCCCATATACCTCCCTAGTAGGAACACCTTGCGCTGGTGTGGGACGTTTGTGACGACTGATGCAAGCACCTTTTTATGATTTTACTATTGGCTATGGTTTAATTAGGGTTCACTGTTTTCTTTGCGCAGTTTCCGCTTCTGTTTTAAAACCCGCAAACTCTCCCCCTCTCCCTCACCTATGTGCAGGTACGGGAATTTGACACGTCACAAAGGGCCCAGGAGGATGTACACGAAACCGACAGCGGCCTTTTCTAGGGAGGGAGATCAGATGGCAGGGGTGAGGGACGTGAAGAATGCTGTTTTTTTTAAATAAACTTTTTATTTTGGAATAATTTTAGACTCCCAGAAAAGTGGCAGAGATGGTCCAGAGGACCCCCACGTGCCCCTGACCTGGTTTCAGCTTGTCTTAACGGGATCAGCTCCCGTCAGCCTGGTACGTGTGTCGGAGCTGGGCATCCAGCGCGGCTATATTACAAAGAGCTAACCTCCAGACCTGCTCGGGTTCCACGGGGCTCCCGTCAGTGCCTCTCTTCTGGCCCAGGAGCCTTTCCAGGCTCCGCAGACCCTTGAGCCGCCACGCAGCCCTCCTCGCCTCCCCGTGTTTTCATGACCTCGAGTCCCAGCCAGGGCCCTGCAGAATGACCCCAACTGAGGTTTCTCTGACGTTTGTCTCACGACCAGACCGCGGTTGTGGCTTTTTTGGAAAGAATACGGGGGTGAACGTCCTTCTCACTGCGTCGCTTCAGGGGGTACGTGTCCCCGACATGACGTCGTTGGGAACGTTGGCCTCACTGCTTGGTGAGGTGCTGTCAGCCCAGCGTCGTCTCCACTCCAACTTTCAGCTTTCCTTCCCTACTTTATTCCTAGAAAACACTGCAAGCCCAGCCCACCCGCAGGCGGGGAGGGGGCAGGAGCGCCACCTCCTGGACAGTGGCAGCGTCTACCACTTGGAATTTTCCTGTAAGAAGGATCTGTATCTTCTCACCCACTGGTTATTTCAACACATAGGTAAGGACTCGGATACATGAGCACACGCGTATGAATACTACACTTTGAGCTGCAATCCAGTTCTAGGTTACTGGTTTCCTTGCTCAAAGCCGCCCGGCTGTGGCCACGGGGAACTCTTTCACTCGGCCCCGAGGCCCTTTGCCCAGCTTTTGTTTTCTGAGCACTTCCTTTCTGACCCTGCAAAGGCTCCAGGCTCATCTTCTGTCTTCCCTGCCCCAGCCCTGGGGCGGTTGATTTTCACTCTCCTATTCCTATTTTGCTTCCACTTTTTCACAGTGAGAATTAAAAAGCAATCATTCGACAATGTTAGTCTGGAATCCCACCGAGGGCCCGGGCTGCTGCCCTGGGGCAGAAGGAGCCCCTCGAGCCCCCAGCCCGGCGGTGTCCCGGGCTGAGATCGCCTCCCACCTGAGCAGGGAGGGGCACGAGGAGGCAGGTGTGGGCCCCGCATCCCTGGCCTGGGCTGCCCCCGCGCCCGCGCCGCGCCCTCACGCTGCAGTCCGCCCTCCGAGGCAGCGTGGCTCCTAAAATAGAAACGCGGCCGCGCCTCTCCTCTGCAGAAAACCTTTCCTCCACTCCCTGGTGCCCTCAGGATAGAATTTCCAAACCTCTAGGGAGGTGCCATTTATGGGTTGAATTGTGTCCAGAAAAAGACACATTCAAGTCCTAACCCCCAGTCCATGAGCGGGAACCTCTTTGGAAATAGGGTCCTTGCAGAAGGAATTAAGTTAAAATGAGGTCACGCTGGAGGAGGGTGCCCTTAATCCAGCAGGACCGGGGCCCTTATAGGAAAAGAAGAGACACGGGAGACGGCCACAGGGGGACGGCCACGTGTGGCTGTGGCAGAGGCTGGAGTGGAGCGGCCTTGAGCCAGCAAAGCCCAGGAGGCCGGCACGCCCCGGGGCCTGGAAGGGTAGGAGGGAGCGCGACCCCGCCCACACCTGCACTTGGACTTCCGGATCCAGGGCGGTGAGACAATGCATTTCTGTCCTTTGGAGCTACCAGGTTTGCGGCACTTTGTTCTGGCAGCCATAAGCAGCGGTTTGTTCCGGCAGCCATAAGCAGCGGAGACAGTGCCGGGGGCTCCGGCACCCGCACCCCCCACCCTGTCTCCAGCTCTGTGGTCCTCCTGCAGCCTGGGGCTCACCTGGGGGCTTCAGAATTGCAGAACCTCAGGCCCCACCCCTGACCTGCTGGACCAGGCAGTTCTGAGGGGCTGCACACCCCATCTCCTCCCCGCCCCTGTGCCGCAGCACGCCTCCCCCAGGACCCCACAGGGCTCCAGCTCTTCAGAAGCTTCTCCCCAGTTCTCACGCAGGTGGAAGCGGCGGCTCCGCCTCAGGTACAGCACCTGCCCACACCGGCTTCACAGGCCTACCCACCCGGGCGCCCACGGGCGCCGAGGCTGCTTCCTCCCAGGTCAGACGGCGCACTCCCGGAAGGCAAGGACCGAGGCTCATGCCACCATGAGACCCCGGAAGCCAGCCGCCTGGGTGGTGGGCTGCTTGAAGGGTAACCTGCATTTGAGCTGCCGTATCCTACCACAGACACGCTCAGCACGTTTCCCAGAGGAGACGTGCAGAGCTGGTACAACTGTTTAAAAATCATCTGATTTGTCCACTGCCTTTAGACATGTTCAGAGAAGAGAAGGCCAGGACCTTCAGGGAAGAACCGATTCTTGTCGGAAGCCCGGAGCCCGCTGCACGGGGCCGGAGCCGAAGCCTGGAAGGGGCTGGCCGGGGCCACCCTGGATTCCGGGGTCGGGACGAGGGATTCCACGTCGTTGTGCTCCTTTGTCCGGAAGCTAACAGTTCCTCTGAGCTGGCTGCTCTGAGAAGCGTGGGGGGCCGGGATGGGGAGGGGCGTGGGCAGCCGCTCCCCCAGTCCTTCCCAGGAAAGCTGCTACCCGGGAAGGAAGCGTCATGCTTCTTTTTCATGAATAATCGCAAAGACCTCGAGACGCCTTCTCAGGCAGTTTGGTCTGGGTGTTCGTTTTGACCCTGCCAGTCCTTCCGGCTTCAGAGGCCGACCAGGGGGCACCCAGGCCGTGGGGACTCCAGCGGACTTGGGAAGCCGAGCATGGGGGCAGGAATTACGCATTGGAGCGGGACTTGCCGCGGACGGGGGTAGGGGCTGGGGGCTGCACAGCTGCAGTCGCTAGTTCATTTGGATGAGACCTCTAAATTATAATTCAGGAAGACTCCCTCCAACTTTGGAGCACATAGAACAATAAACCGATGCCTGCTGTGATCAATAGCCAGAGTCACTGAATCCATGCCCAGAAGCCAGTTCCTGTGGCAGCACATTGCTCGGGAAGGGTTCACGGCTGGGATGGGAGAGCCACTGGCACCGCCAAGGCAGCGCTTCCCGGCGTTCTTTCTGCCAACCAGGATGGTGGGCAAGAGAGGGCTCTCTTGTCAATAGGCCGAGGAGACGCCAAGTGGAGTGATACCCAGACCCCAGACTCTGAGGTGCCTTGACTGCTAACTCTTGCTAGAGCTTCTGAGTCTCCAGGAGAGGCAGAGAGAGGCATGACTAACGAGAGCCCTTCCCGGCTGAGGATGTGGAGAGCTCGAGGGGAAATCCACTAACACAGCTCGGGAGGAAAGGCCAGGCCTCGCCGGCCCTGCCTCCCTGCATTGCTGACCCCTGCTTGACTTCCGGGGAGGTGGACTCCAAACACAGCCAGCCTGCTTCTCAGCTCCTTGTCAACAGCACCAAGCTCCGGTTTCTGAGGTTGTGTCAAATGTGAGAACAGCTTGTGAGCAGAAGCGTCCAGAACAGGCTGCTGGGGGTGAGGCCAGGTCCAGAACCCACGTGACAGGAGGAGCAGTTGAAGGGACTGACTTTCGACTGCAGGAGGGGAGGTGTTTTAGCTCAAGCAAATACCACGAAACGGGCTGATTTAAACCATGGGACTTTATTAGCTTACGGCTTTGAGGCTAAAAGAGAGCCCAAGTCAAGGCGTCATGAAGGTGAGGCTTTCTCCTGAAGACTGGGGCTCCCGGGCTGGCTGCCGGCGATCCTGGGTCCTTAGTCTGCCCAGCGTCTCCTGGCCTCTCCCTTCTCTTCCAGTTCCACTGATGCTCAGCTTGCGGCTTCTCCCTCTGTGTCTCTCTGTCTGAATTTCACTCTCTTACACAGGACTCAGTAATAGGACTAAGACCCACCCTGACTGAAGCAGCCTCATTGAAAGGTCCTGTTCACCAGGGGTTCACACCACGGGAGTGGATTCACTTTAAGAGTTTGTTTTTCTGGGGTACATGCGGGTTCAAACCACCACAGAAGGCCAAGGAGAAACCACGATGGTAGACCTTCATTAAAGCTGCACCCCACATCCCGTCCTCCCCCCCTGAAGAAAGGACCGACATGCCCCTCTCCTGGAGCTAAGGGCAGTCATGTGACTGGCTCTGGCCAGTGGAACTGGAGAAGCATGGAAGGCGCCGTGTCCCCTCGCTCTGCCACGGTGACGGGCGACACTCTGTCGGCCTGTTTCCCAGAGCGAGGGCGGTGACATCAGGGCCCCCAGCTAACCCGACATGGACAGGGAGGTTGAGGGAGGAATCGTGGGCTCTCTCTCACCTCACCAAAACCAAGGCTATTTTAGCTCAGCCGAAGTCGGCTCCAGAAGTGAGGTGCTGCTGAGTAAAACGCCAAGATACGTGACTTTGCCTTTGGGGTCAGGCAACAGGAGTTTGGGAAACGAGACTGGAAAGACGGTGGCCCCTGTTTGCTGGTGTGAAATGTTTGGTAAAACTGCTCCCTATGGAGGCTTGAGAAGAAGGCCCTGTACCCGATGAGCGCACTGCCCTTGGAAAGGGAAGGTGAAACGCGTGTGCTGTTCCCTGCTGGGATTTGGCAAAGCATGCCCAGAAAGAGCTGAGGCCAGAAAATAAAAAGCCAGTGTGCAAATGTGAATGGAAAGAGGCACAAGGGATCCCCTGAATTCAGGGACTTGTAGGTTGGGAAGAGGCACCTTCTTCCCAACTCCGAGTAGAAAGAGAGAAAAATGTTGGGGAAGGCTTGGAGTCCCAAAAGCTGACAGCAACTCAGCCTTGCAGCAAAAGGTTGAATTAAAGGAAGGGGCATGACACCCAGAGAGAAACTCTGAATGGCTAAGCACGTCCAGGCTAAAAGCTCCACCAAGGAGGAGGGACGCAGCTGGCCAACACAGCTCGTGAGCAGAGAGGGGTGTCACTGCCCCACTGAAGCTGCTCTCTCCAGGAGATTGTGGTTAAGTCTCAGAAGGAGAGGCTGGAGAGAGGCATGAGGGTAGGAAGGCAAAGGCAGAGAAAACGTGGGAATTTCTTCTCCAGCGGAGCACGGGTGCGGCCCTGGGGGCTGGGGGCTGGCTGGGCCTGCACAGGCAAGGAGATGGCTGTTTCTGAGAGAGCTGTGCAGTGACAGGAGCACCACCTTGCCAGCAAAGGACAGTCAAGGACAGTGCGCTCAAGACTTGAAATGGCCATCGAGAGCAGTGGGCCCAGAAGGCTCCTCAGCCCCAAGGAGGCATCAGGCCCCACACCTAATGAGATAGCCGAAGGAGGATCCTGGAGAAGGTTGGCAGGAAGGGGTGTAAAGGAAATGTTTGGTACTTGGATGGTGGGCGTGGTAATTCACCGGGGCCGTCCACTCATCTTCGGGGTCCCCTTCATCCAGGCACATGGCAGGGTTGAATTGCTCCCCGAGCTTACGCACACACACACTCCTTGAAGTTCAGCTTGACCGTGTGACTTGACTTGGCCAACGCCAGGTGAGTGGAGGTGATAGAAGCCACTTGCTGGCAGAGGAGTTTGGAGGCCAGCGTGTGAGTCCCCAGGCTCCCCAACCTGGGCTGCAGGTCCAGGGGAGGAGTCTCCATGCTCCGCATCCCTGGGGGTGAGGCGTGGGCAATGAGGAGCAGAGCGCCCAGCCAACCCCAGATGGACGCCTTGAGTGAGCAAGAAACCAACCAGCACCATTGTGCTGGACTGATCCATGTCCCCCCAGAAAAGCATGTTCAAATCTTATCTGCATCCAGTGGGTGTGAGCCTACTTGTAAGTAGTTAAGGTGTGGCCAGACTGCATCAGGTGGGCCGTAACCCGTACGACTGGAGGCCGTATAAAGAAAGGAAATCTGGTCGCAGTTAGAGGAGGGCATGGAAGCTGCTGGGTGTCAGCAGAAACCACAAGAGCAGCCACAAGGAGAGAGAGGGGGCCATGTGACGGAGGCAGAGCTGCAAGCCAAGGACCCCCGAGGATGGCGGGAAGGCAGCACCAGGGAGCCACGGGCTTCAGGAAGAAAACAAGGCCGCGCTGACGCCTGCTCCTTAAGCCCACCAGTGGGTGCTATTTGTCACAGCAGCTCTCACAGACTGCTACAATCACTGGAAGCCACAGAAATTTCGAGTTTGATTTTTATCACAGCATAATTAGACTTATTCTGTCTGACAAAAGAGAGTTTTACAGGAAAGAGGGAAGAGATGTGCTCTGTGTCTCCCCAAGAGGTAGAACCAGAACTAGCAGAAGGTACAAGAAAGCCAGACTTTGCCAGGAACAAGGCAGAGTGGTCTGTGGTCACTCCGATTCACAAGGCTTACTGAGCGCCTGGCTGCTGGCCTGCCGCGTGGTTTCATTGTGACGCCAACAGGGGAGCATGAGGTCGCTTTTCAATTAGTCTGAGATGGGACGATCCTGAGTGAATGGGTCATCGGTGGATACCTTCTCGTGCTGGTGGGGAATGGAAAAGACGGTGGAGGGAAGATTCCGTGGCAGGGGCAGTGCTTGTGGGGGCTGAGGACTCGAGTCTGGTTCCCATCTCTCTGTCCTACCAGCCTTTCAGAATCCAGCTCAGCCGCCACCTCCCTTCTCTATGAGACAGTCTGATTTCATCCCTCCTCAGGAGGGCCAAGGGCCCCCTTCACCTGGGCCGTGGCAGGTGTGATGCCACCTCCTCCAGTCCACCACCAAGGACCACATTAGGCCAGAGGGCAGGGACTGTGCCGGGCAAGGCACTGGACAGAGGAGATGCTCAGGAAGCATGTGCGGCTGATACAGGGCAGGGGTCTCCGCCGAGACGGGGCTCTGCCAGCCAGAGTGGGCCTGGAGCTGGCACGGCCCCTCCCCAGCTTTAGATCTGGAAATATAGCGTTTGCTGATTAAAAATAGAACTAATGATACCTTTGCTCAGCACAAGAGGACAGTTGTTTGGGGGAATTATAGTTTCCCTCCCTTTCAAATTTTCTGCAATGTATGGCGTTTCCAAGCATTACAGAATTTTCCAGGATATTTCTAAGAATAGCTTCTCCCAGGACCCACGTAGAGGACATGAAATTTATCCTTTTCAGTAGAAAGAGAACGGTTTCCAATGCCTTAAAAAGGTCTCCCTGTGTTTGAAGCCACATGCAGTCACCAGAACAATAGTTCCTTAAAAAATGTCTTTTTATCACTCTAGAGTTGAAAGATGCCCTTTGGAATCCAAACCCAAGAAGGAAGAGAGCGAGCTACTGTCCCCTCCCCGAACCATCCTTACCCGTCCTCGCCTGGTTGGGGAGGGGCATCCCACGATGCTTCCACCTGTGCGGGCGTGACTGGGATCCCCCCCAAAGCGGTCCCATGGCCGAGGGGGGCTCTCCTCCCGGCCTCAGCAGACATGGCCCTGGAGGGCCGGCCGAGGCCCCGTGTGTGGGTCAACACGGTCCTCGGAAAACTATCTGCAGTCGCCAGTGACAGAAACACAACGACAAGAAGCCACTGAAAAACAGAGAGGAAAGGAGAGAGTTGTACGGAGAAAACGTGCACAGCTGGGATCAGGAGGGAAGCAGCAGGCTGGGGCAGACAGCAGCAGGCACGGCCAGGCAGCGCCAGCCAGAGGCAAGCGAGACCTCGAACGGCCCTGGGGTCTGCGGCAGGCGATTCGGAAATGCGGACAGGGCCAAGGAACGCTAAGCCCGGGCGGGCGTGTTTGTGTGCATGCGAGTGTGAGTGTGCGTGTGACTGTGTGTGTGAATGTACGAATGGCTGTGAAAGTGTGAGTGTGTGAGCCTCAGTGTGTAAAGGTACAAAGGGAGTGTGTTCACATGAGGATGTGCACGTAAGTGATTGTACGGGTGTGTGCAGAAGGGTACTTGTGCAAGTACACTTGAGTGTGTGTGCATGTACGTGAGCATCCGTGTGTTCTCAAAGGGGACCGCCTGTACCTCAGCTCCATCCCACGTGCCACGCCCACGGGAGGGGCGGCGTGGCAGGAGGCAGGGATGGGTGAGAGCGCGGAGACGGCTGAGCTCAACCTCCACCCCACCTCTGGCTCGCCGTGAGACCCCCACAGCCCCTTGGCCTCTCGGGCTTTGTTTCCTCTTCTGTAGGATGGGAACATCGCAGGCCATGTGAGTCAGAGGATGGAATGCACTAGAACACTAGTAAAGTGCCCTGCACACCCACAAGCTACAGGGTTTTTCACTATTATGCCTGCCACGTGGAAATTCACCCCGTCTTTGAGACATTTGGGCAGGGGTGCCCTGGAATTCATGGGGCTGAATGGAGACCCAAAAGGAGCTCGTCCACAGGGTCCCCTGGGTGGGCCGTGTCTTCTGAGATGGAGGTGGGGGTTCCAGCTCCAACATGGGGAGATCCAGAAAAGGAAACCAGCTGAGGCTGGGCCAAGGAAAGCAGGGCCTGCAGGAGGGGGATGGACCCTCAGGGAGACCGAAGCTCCTGGTGCCAAGGGAAGCCCCCACACCTCCTCCTGTGCAGAGCCCACCCACTGCCGACGGGAGGAAGGAGATGGTGAGGCCGAGAGTTCAGCTCAGACCCAGCGCTGCTTGTTCCTAACTTCTGAACTTGAGCTGGTTACTTGACTTCCCAGAGCCTGGGATTCCTCTTCTGGCCGTGAGGATTAAATGAAGTAATGCCTGTAACCACGTAGCTATCCTCAGGAAGCCCCGTGGCAGTGCTCAGGAGGCCCCGTGGCAGTGCTCAGGAAGCCCCGTGGCAGTGCTCAGGAAGCCCCGTGGCAGTGCTCAGGAGGCCCCGTGGCAGTGCTCAGGAGGCCCCATGGTCGTGCTCAGGAGGCCCCGTGGCAGTGCTCAGGAAGCCCCGTGGCAGTGCTCAGGAAGCCCCGTGGCCATGCCCGGCAAACCCGTAGCCATGCACAGTAAACCCGTGGCCATGCTCAGGAAGCATCCTCAGTAAACTCTGTAGCTGTGCTCAGGAAGCCCATGGCTGTGCTCAGGACTCATGTAGCTCAGTAAACCAGGTGGCTGTCCTCAGGAAGCCACATGGCCATGCATGGTTAGCCCTGCGGTTGTGCTTGGTAAGATCCGTGGCCCTGCTCAGGAAGCCACGTGGCTATGCTCGGTAAGCCCACAGGCTGTGTCAGGAAGTCATAGGCTATGCTCGACAAACTGCGTGGCTGTCCCTGGTAAGCCCCATGGCCATGCGCAGTAAGTACTTTGGTTGTGCTTGGTAAGCCACAAGGCCACACGTGGGAAGCAGGTGTTTGTGCTTGGTAAGTCATGTGGCCGTGCTCAGTAAACCATGAGGCCATGCTCAGTGAGCCCTGTGGCTGTGCCCACCATGGGAAGATGGGCAAAATGCAGTGGAGACTTGGAGCCAGTGAATGTGTGGGTTGGGGTAGGTGTATTTGCAGAGCTGGTTTTAATTTGCATCCACGCTCCCTGTTTGCATTTGGAAGAATTCTCCCCGGCTGCACATTGCATTCATGTGGGCTGTGGGAGATGAATGGGGAAAGGACAAAGCGGGAGCAGGCCATTCACACAGGACAGTGAAAGAACACGAGAGATGGGAGTCCTCATTGGATAAAGAAATGCAAAGCACAAAGCTGAGGAAATGCCACTTTCAATTAGCAAACACTTTCATGGTAATGCGGTTGGGGGAAGCTGGCATTTTATTGCATACTGGCAGTTGTTACAATTTAAACACCCAACCCTGGAGAGTGGCTAATAAATAACCATTCAAAGGAATTACGTGACTATGGGTGATTGTTATCCTGTTCCTTACACTTTGGGTATTTTCTGAGCCATCTCTGCCCTACAGAGAGTACGCATTACTGTCTTGAGAGCAAATAGATTATTTCTTAATACATGCCTAAGGCTAAGAACCGCAAGCCGCCTGAGAAAGAGATGCAGGGTTACTAGGCCCTAATGGGTGAAACTGGTCCTTCGTAAAATTCCCTCCAATACTGTCAGGCTTCAGTTTTAACAATAGAGACATTGAGGTGAGACCCTTCTAGGTGAGGCAGTGGGGGGGACCAGAGCGTTGCTTGAAACCAGGCAGTGGCTCCCGGCGCCTTGGCATGGCCTCGGAATCTCAGCGGAGCCGCCACGGCCCTCCCTGCCGGCTTCTGCTGAGGCTCTGGCCCCAGGACGTCCTAGGGTGGCAGGCGGCTGCCACGTCCCCGTTGAGGAAGGTCCTCCACTCCTCCCAGCTTCCTCCCACCCTTTGCCTCTGCCTGAGACACTCGTCTGCCTTGCAAGCCCTCCAACGTGCAAACACACACACAAACACACAACACAAAGGCATGCACACAAACACGCAGACACACACAAATACACACATAGACACACAAATACACACAAACACAGACATGCACACACACATAGACACACACAAAGGCATACACACAAAGACAAACAGACACACAAATACACACAAACACACAGACACGCCACACACATAGACACACAAATACACACAAACACACACAGACACACAGAGACACACACAAAAATACACACAAACACACAGACACGCACACACACAAAGACACATGACACAAAGGGATACACACACACAGACACACACACACAAAGACACACACACAAAGGCACACACACAAAGGCATAAACACAAACACACAGACACACAAACACAGAGACACACAAATACACACATAGAGACACAAATACACAGAAGGCATACACACAAAGACAAGCACACAGACACATGAACACACAAAAAGACACATCAAACGCACACAAATACACAAAGATACACACAGGATGACATACAACACAAAGGCATATACACACAACACACAAAAACACATGCAAAGATACACACACAAACACATGCACAGACACACCTGCCCCTGTGTTTCTCACACTCACAGGTAAGGCATCGGGGCTACCGACAGCCCCCCGTGCGGTGTTGCGGGGACCCCCGCCTCTCGGGCAGCTCCTTCCCTTGCTCCAGCAGTCCCTTGGTGTCGGCCGCCTGGCCCTCTGCTGGGGGTGTCTCGGCCTCGGCCTGTGGACCTCGGGACCAGGCCAGCCTTTGTTCCGGGAGGCATGGGGTGTTGAACAGCCTTCCTGGCCTCCACAGGATGGAGGCCAGAGGCCCCGGCCTCCCTGCCATGGCCACCAAGAATGTCCCCGGACATCGCCAACTGTCCCCTGGTGGCTGACTCGCCCCGATGGAGCCACTGCTCAAGACCACAGACCCCAGGAGGGCGTGGCCCGCGCCCGCCTCACTCGCCACCCAGCGCAGCGCGGATGACCCAGAGCCGGGCAGCCACGGATAAGAGTGGACAAGGGGCTCAGGGCAGCCTGACCCCCAGTCTTCCTCATCTGCTGCTGGAACAGCCCCACGTCCACACAGCCGGGGGCAGCCCGCTGAAACCCCCACGCCGTGGCTGTCCCCTGTCCCCCGTTTCTCCCTGTCAGCAGATTTCAGACGCTCCAGGGAATTTGTATAAACTTGTTACCCATCAAGGCGAAAGCCAGATAAATAAAAATGAACCGACATCAGTGCACAGCATCTGATCCTTCCCGGGCAGAGAGGCAACGTGCTGACACACTAATGGGTTTATTAAGAATTTAATGGGTGCCCGAGCCAGCCGTGCTCCCAGCAACAAGCGGAACGTCCGCTTACTTCCGGAAGGCCAGGAATGGCTCAGCTGGTCAGTCTGGAAGGCTGACAGCACCTTGGCATCCTCCACGCCCCCCAACAGAGCGAGGCTCTGGAGCCCCCCCAAGCCCCCGCCCAGCACGGGACTGCATGAAGGTGTGTTGAGTGGAGAAAAAGAGGGGGGGTGGGGAGCCAGGAGGAAACAGGTGTCATGCCCTTGGCCGGGGAAGACAGGTGATGACTGCAGGTAGGACCCCGGCGCCAGGCCCCCCACCTGGGAGCAGGACCAAAGCCAGGGCTCAGGAGGCTCTGGAGAAGATGGGTGGCCTTGGGCATGTGGCCGGGCCCCCTGGAGGGTGTGTTGGGGATACCTGGGAAAGGCAAATGCTTACTGCTGACCCCCACTGGCACCCTGACTCCCTCCCCGCCCAGCACCTCCACTCAGCTCCAGGAGGACAGCGACTCTGCCTTGTTTATTGCCAGCACCCAGCTCCGTGTCTGCCCACAAGAGCCCTCGGTAAATACTGTGTGAATTGCGGTGGGCGCTTGAACGCTGAGATTCCGTGAGTCCCTAAAGCCTCCCCTTAGGAACATGGGTACCTGCGCTTTCCACCTTGCCCTGGAAATTCCTCGCAATGTATGGATCCCTTGGCTAGAGAGCAAAGCTATTATTAGCAACCTTGTTCAATCAGACAGAGCAAGTTTGAGCACCCAGCTGCCACTCACTAGCTGGGTGACCTTGGCAAGCCTCGTAGGCGCGCCGAGCCCGCTCCTGCAGAGGAGTTCAAGGTGCCTGCCTCATGGTGTTGTCACGGCGACCAGAAGAGAAGCAGCCCAGGCGAGCCTCGCAAACGATAAGGCGGTGAGCCGCGATCACGGCTGCAGCCCAGCCCGCGTCCGTGTGTGACCTTGAGCTCCGCCAACGCACAACCTGCCTCCAGCCCGGCTTCGGCCTGCAAGGAGGGAGGTGCTGACGGGCCAGCGGGTCCCCCAGCAGGGTTTGCCAGGACGTGGACAGCTCCCCTGGCCCTTGCTCTGTGGTGATCCCAGCTGTCCTCACTGCCCCAAAGAAATCCAGACGAAAATACCATAAGCAACCCTCGCTGAGCATACACCACTCCTCTCCCTTTCTCCTTCACGAGGGACACGTCTTTGAATGAAGCCGTGGAGACTTTTCTGCAAGCATCCAGGAATGGGCCCAAGACTTTACAAAATCTTTTCTAACATTCTAAAAAAAAAAAATACACACCTAGGCATGCACACACATGCACATACATACACACACACACACATGCGTGCGTCCAGGGGGGTTCGGTCATCTTAACAGAAACACTGCAAGAAAAGCTGAAAGCCTTGTATCTCAAAATTCAAATCAATGGGCACTTTTGGAAAACTGACACATAACCAAAAAAGGAAAAGGAAAGAAAGAAGGGAGGGAAGGAGGGAGGGAGGGAGGGAGAGAGAGAGAGAGAAAGAGAAAGAGAAAGAGAAAGAGAAAGAGAAAGAGAAAAAGAGAGAAAGAGAGAAAGAGAGGAAGAAAGAAAGTCCATTTCTCCCAGGCCTCTCACCCAGAGTCCTCAGCACTCCCCCTAAGCACACTTTGAGTCAGAACTGCTTCACATTCTGTTGCCTTCATCTCCTGGTTAGGAATCGCAATCCGTATTTTTAAAATAAAGGAATGAGGTCCTCGTGTAATTTAGTGGTGGTTATTTGTCACCCATTCCTGAAAACAAATGCCCATGGCAGTGAAGGCCAGCAGATTTACTGGGAGTAGGAGATCTATATCCCCTGGACTAGAGTGACGCTACCAGGTTGGGTAATTGCTGCATAAACAATGAATTATCTGCGGATTAATTGCATCTCTAGGGCTTTGCAGGGTGTTTTTCATGCAGATAGCTGTATATACACTAACAGTGAATGGGAAAAAGGCAAAGGCCCAGGGACCCACTCCAAATGGGAAGGTACAAAGACTATTAAGAGGATTTCAGAACTTTCCCATCTATCTCACGAAGATGCCCCTCACCGATGAGGGGTTCCTGACCAGACCAGATACACAAATGCTCTCTACCTATGAAGATGGAATTCAGAATACACTTCCTGAGATGCCACAACACGCCTATGACAATGACGAAAATCCAAAACACTAGCAACACTGAATGCTGGCACGGATGAGGAGCGACAGGAGTGCTCATTCAAGCTGGTGGGAATGCACAGTGGTGCAGCCACTGGGAGGACAGTGTGGCAGCTTCTTACAATGTTAGGCATAGTCTTACCATATCATCCTGCAATAACATTTCTAGGTACTTACCCAAGAGATTTGAAAATTACACCCACAGAGAAACCTGTATCCAAGTGTTTATAGCCACTTTGTTCATAATCACTAAAAACTGAAAGCAACCAAATGGCCTTCAATAGGGGAATGGATAAAAAAAGCTTTGGTGCACCCATACAATGGAATAATACCCAGTGATTAAAAAAGGAATGAGTTGTCAAGCCACACAAAGACATGGATGAGTCGTAGATGCATTTTGCTAAGTGAAAGAACCCAGTTTGAAAAGGCTACATACTGTGCAACTGCCATTTCTATGACATTCTGGAAAAGGCAAATCTATAGAGATGGGAGTGGTTGCCAGCAGTTGCAGAGGAGAGAGATTTGAATAGGGAAGCCCTAGAGGGGGTTTTTCAGGGAGGTAAAACTATTCTGTTTGAAACTAACAATACATGACACCATGCAAGAGAGAGCAGCTTAATGTATGCCAGTTTTAAAACGTGAATTAGGAGGCTGGGGATCCCAGTATGGAACGCAGACTGTAGCCAGAGAACCTAATTGTATTACCAATGTGTGATACAACCTCACAGAAGGGGATGGGGAAAAGGTACTGACCTAAGTAACTTTGGAAATGAGTAGAGACTATTATCTAAAAACAAAAGGAACCTCGTGGGAGCACTGTACTCTAGCTGATAAAGTTGCTTCCTACAGGGCAGAGGTCAACAATTCTGAACCACTATTCATATATCCTGGGATTGAATGAACAGGTAAATGGATGGAATTAGTAGCCCCCTCTCCGGGTTTCTCACTGTTGGAGTGGGAGATGACAGACAAGCAAGGGGGAAAGGCTCAACTAATCATATCATCCATGTGATACTGGATTTGAGTTGGAAACATCAGCATCTATGTAGCAGTTTGGCATTTATGAGTTCCAAAAATAGATATTAGAGTATGTTTGTAAACTGGTCTGTTCCTCTGGGTGTATTATATTGTATTATTTTCAGAGGTTTCCGTTTTACTTGATTAAATAATGATTAAGTCCCCTGAGTGCAGAGGCAGTGTCTGGCAAAAGAGGATGGCCCACTGATGGGTTCTTGTTATTGAGGACTAGCCTTATGAGTCTTTGCTCTTGTAATTGAAACTTAGCCTACTGTTATGGGGTGCCTAAGGGTTACCACCTGAGAGCCTCCTTGTTGCTCAAATGTGGCCTCTCTCTAAGCCAAACTCAGCATTTGAATGTATTACCTTCCCCCCAACGTGGGACATGACTCCTGGGGATGAGCCTCCCTGGCAACAAGGGATTAATACCAAGTGCCAACTGGCAACACGATCGGAAAAAGACCTTGAATAAAAGGGGGAAAAGGTAAAGAGAAATGAGTTCACGTGGCTAAGAGACTTCAAAGAGAGTCGGGAGGTCAGCCCAGAGGTAATACTTATGCATACCTCAGTAGGATCTTATAGAACACCTAAGTGGATATCACCCCACAATGAGGGACCCCTAAGGGCTCTGGTGACACCCAGGTCCTATACAAGTGGGGATAGCCCCAGAGATTGATGCCTAATTAGTGGGCTCTTCATTGGCATCTGTGTTCCTGAGAGTGACAGAGTTGGACTCAAATAAGTCCTCCCTGCACATGGTCCATCAGTCCCTTCTACTCAAACCTATATGTAATGCTGGAGTTGTTAGGTGTACTTCCAGAGACTGTATCCTCTGGCCCACCTATGTGCCAGCTGTGCCTGGAATCTCGGTGGAGTTGCAACTCCTACCCTACAGCTCAATGGACTCATCCAAGTCACCTGGCGAGGAGACGACGATGGGCAACGGCCATCCCAGGGAATGGAGAGGGCCTGCAGC
>JAQZBX010019546.1:0-27922 GCA_029593785.1 Cabassous unicinctus | reverse complement strand
CATATTTGGAAAGGTAAGAGTACCCGAATTGCCAAAGTCATATTGAAAAATAAAAATGAATTTGGAAGTACCACATTACCTGACTTTAAATCATACTACAAAGCTACAGTATTCAAAAATGCATGGTATTGGCAAAAGGATAGACCTACTTACCAAAGAAACTAAATTGAGAATTCTGATATAGATCTTCACATATACAGTCATCTGATATTCAACAAGGCCACCAAGCCCACTCAGTTGGGAGAGAATGGCCTCTTTAATAAGTGGTGCTTGAAGAACTGGATATCCATATCCAAAAGAATGAGAGAAGAATACCATCTCACACTTTATACAAAAATCAACTCAAGATGGATCAAAGATATAAATATAAGAGCCAAATCCATAAAGACCTTGGAAGATAATCTAAGGAAGCATCTACAGGACTTTTTAATAGTAAATGGTTTCATGAACTTCCCACACAAACCACAAGCAGCAGGAGAAAAAATACATAAATGGGATCTCCTCAAAATTAAAAACTTCTGCACCTCAAAGGACGCTATTAAGAAAATAAAAAGGCAGCCTACCGAATGACAGAAAGTATTTGGCAAGCATATATCTGATAGGAGCCTAATATCCTGCGTATATAAAGAAATCCTACACCTCAAAATAAAAATGCAAACAACCCATTTAAAAAATGGTCAAGTGACGTGAAAAGACACTTCTCCAAGGAAGAAATACAAATGGTTAAAATGCACATGAAAAAATGCTCAACATCGCCAGCTCTTAGGGAAATGCCAATCAAAACTACAGTGAGATACCATCTTACACCCATCAGAATGGCAGCTATTAAACAAAACAGCAGACTATAAGTGTTGGAGAGGATGTGGAGGAACAGGAAGCCTCATCTGCTGCTGGTGAGATTGTGGAATGTTCCAGCCACTGTGGAGGACAGTTTGGCGGTTCTTCAGAAAACTAACAATAGATCTTCTGTATTATCCAGTGATTCCACTGCTGGGTATATACCCAGAAGAATTGAAAGCAAAGACATGAACAGATATATGCACACCAATGTTCATAGTGGCATTGTTCACAATTGCTAAAAGTTGGAATCAGCCCTGGTGCCCATCAACAGATGAACGGATAAACTAAATTTGGTACATACATACATTGGAATGTTACTCAGCTGTAAGAAGGAATGAAGTGCTAACACATGGAATAATATGGATGAATCTTGAAGACCTTATGTTGAGTGAAGCAAGCCAGGGATTAAAGGATGAACAGTATATGACCTCACTGATTTGAATTGAGGAAAGTGAGCAGTCTCTGAGAATCATTGTCTGAAAGATAGGTTAACAAGGGAGAGAAAGAGAAGAATAGGTTTTGAGCCACCATGCATATGGACATAAACTATGGTAAAGTGATAGAGCATAGTTGCATATTGAAGGATGGGACAGGTGATATTAGTGGGTTTGGTTTGCAGGATTGACAGGTGGTTAGATTAGGAAATGCAGGTTAGAATACCCAGGGCATGTAAATATGAATCTTGTCATCCAATGAGTCAAGACAGGGGAGTGTCATGTGCCCCAGGGAGATGGGAAGGAAGGAAGAGTAAAGACCAAACAGGGGTTATTTAGTGGTCATGGGAAATGTTTTTCATTACCTTACCATAATGGACACAGTATATGGTAAATATCATCAAAAATTATTAAACGGTAACATCTAAATTGTAAACTATACTGTAAACCATTGACAATGTATAGTAGCTGTGTTTCACTCTCTGTATAACAGTTGTAACAATGCTACCATCCACACACAAACAAAAAAAAAGCTTTTAATATGGGCTGAGGAAAGGGGAAGGAGGTTGGGTATATGATAGTATCTAGTATTCTGTGTTTGACTTTGCTGTGACCTAAAACTTCTATGAAAATTTAATGAAAAATTGGGAGGCACTGGGGAATGAGAGGGGGAAGGTGCCACGGTATGAACTGGACACAAAATAATGCAGTGATAAAAGGAAAAAAATAACAATTTAAATTTTTTTTTGTTTTTTCCCATTTTTTTAATGTCCCAATCCGTTAATTATATTTTATTTTTGTTTTTTTTTCTAAGTTTCCATGTGTTTTATCACTTGCATTTAAGCTCATCATTATAATTTCATTTTCCTATTAATTGTATTTAGTTATTATATGGTCTTTATCTTCAATGAAGGTATAGATCACAGAAGAATCACAATGGGGTTGGAGAGGATCATTGGTGGGGGGTGTCTGGGATGGGGGATTCATGGGAGGAAGTTCATCTGAATATACATGAAAGATATATAAAATTGTTCAAATGATCAAGGGATGGGCATGGTCATGGTGGGTAGACAATCACTCAATAAATGAAGGAATACTGAATTCCAAGCCTGGAGAGCTCTGCCAAATTCTCCAAGGGAGCAGCAAGAGTCCCCTGAGTGCAGGGGCAGTGTCTGGCAAAGAGGATTGTCCACTGATGTGTTCTTGTTATTGCTGACTAGCCTTATGAGTCTTTGCTCTTATAAATGAAACTTAGCCTACTGTTACAGGGTGCATAAGGGTTGCCACCTGAGAGCCTCCTTGTGGCTCAAATGTGTCCTCTCTCTAAGCCAAACTTAGCATATGAATGCTTTACCTTCCTGCCAGCATGGGACATTAATTCTGGGGAAAAGCCTCCCTGGTGGGAGGGATTAATACCAAATGCCAACTGGCAATATGACTGGAAAAATAACTTGAATAAAAGGGGGGAAAGGTAAAACAAATGAGTTCATTTTGCTAAGATACTTCAAAGAGAGTCGGGATGTCATCCCAGAAAACACGCACACCTCAGTAGGATCTCATAGAACACCAAAGTGGATATCACCCCACACAGAGGGTCTCCTGAGGGCTCTGGAGACACACAGGTCCTATGTAAGTGGAGATATCTCCAGAGATTGATGCCTTATCAGAGGGCTATACTTTCGAATCTGTGCTCCTGAAAGTGACTGTGTTGGACTCAAATAAGTCCTCCTTGTGCGTGATCATTCAGTCCCTTCTATTCAAACCTATATGTGATGCTGGAGTTTCTAGGTGTACTTCCAGAGTCTGGAACTTCAGGTCTGCCCACGTGCCAGCTGTGCCTGAAATCTTGGTGGAACTGCAACTTCTACTCTACAGCTCAATGGACTCACCCAAGTCACCTGGTGAGGAGACAATGATGGACAATGGCCATCCCAGGGAATGGAGTGAGTCTGCAGACAGGATAATCTCAACCGCCATATCCATGGGATAGAAACCCCCTCTCACTTGGAGGTAGAGTGGTCATCACCATCCCAAACTCCTCAAGATTTGGGCAAGAGCTATGGACTAGAGTGGACTTAATGTTATTCTGTTGTAGACATAATGGAATTCAACCAATGGAAGAAATTACAACAGTGAGGTGGAGCCAGTGGCCACTGGATAATTTCTGGGCAGAGAAGGGAAAAGCAGTTGTAATACAGGGGCTATTTCAGGACTTCAAAATTATCCCGAGTGACATTAAAATGACAGATATAGGCCATTTTGCATCAGCATATACCATGCAGAACAGTATGGGAGACAGTGTGGTCTACAATGTGAGCTATGATCCATGCTTTGTGGCAAAGCCCCAGGATGTGTATATCCAATGCAGGTGATGTGCCCCACTAATGAAAGATGTTTATGTGTGTTGTTATGGGAGGTGTGGGAGGTGGGGAAGATGGGAATCCCTGTATTTTTTGTGTAACATTTATGTAATCTAAGCATCTTTTAAATATATATATATATATATATATTTAAAAAAATAGCATTTATGTAAGGAAATGCACATATATGCATATATATTTATATATCATTTTACAAATATTGCTTTATATAGTGAAAAATTTGATTTTTACCCACAATAATAATAAATAAATAAATAATTAATTAAATAAATAAACACAACTACTGCCTTCAAGAGGTAAAAGTAAATAAAAAATAATTTAAAAAATCTGAAAACCCAAGGAAAGGGGGCAAATCTGAATTCCTATTTTAATACATTAATTTTTTTTTCAAATGCACAGATTAATCCAAACAAAAAGGCACACAATGCGTATAAGGAACCAGGAAAATATTTGCCTATAGCAATGAGGAAAATTAAACAACAGAAACCATCCCTAAGGAAGGCAGATATTTTAAGTAATAATCAAAGACATTAAACCAACTCTACCAAGTGTGACAATTAAGCAAGAGAAAAGCATGGACAAATTAATAAATATATCAAGAAAATGATAAATAAACAAATTTAGAATTTGAGTAAAGAGATAAAGTTTTTATAAAGGAACAAACAAAAATTTTGTAGCTGAATAGTCGAATACTGGAATAACAAAATTCACAAGAGAGATTCAACAGGAAACTTAAACAGGCAGAATAAAGAACCAGTGAATTCAAAGATAGGATGTTTAAACACATCCACTGTGAGGAACAGAAGGAGAAAAGAAGAAAAATGAACAACTCCTATGAGACCTGTGAGAAATCAACAAGTAAAGCAATGAATGCATCTTGAGAGTCCCAGAAAAAGGAAAGAGAAAGAATATTTGAAGAAATAATGACTGAAAATTTCAAAATTTGATGAAAGACATAAGTGAATGCAAACATTTTAACAAACTTCACATGTGATAAACCCAGGGACATTCATAAAAGACAGTTTTATAATCAAATTGATAACTGTCTAAGACAAAACCAAACTTGAGAGCAGCCAGATAGAAACATCTCATTATGTATATTTGAACCTCAATAAGAATAACAAATTCCTCACCAGAAACCATGGAATGCAAGAGGGAATGGGATGACATTATTTTTCTAAAAAGAAAAAAAGGAATGATGTACTAATAATTTAATGTCTAGCAATGATTTAAAATATGAGGAGAAAAAATAAGAAAACCCAGAGAAACAGAATCTGAGAGTTTTAGTTACCACTAGACATTTATGACAAGAAATAATAAAGAGCACCTTTCAAATTGAAAGGAAATCACACTATAAAATAGTTTGAAGCAATGTGAAGATATAAAGATTTTTAGCAGAGATACATGCATGGATAAATATAAATGTCATTATTCATGTACTTCCATTTGTAATTTAGAAAACAAATACATAAAATAATGATAAATCTTTCTTTGCATAAACTGGATAAAGATCTAATTTGTGATGAGAATAAGATAAAAGAAGAGTGATGGAGGATTCTAGGAACATGATTTTTGTATGCTTTTGAATAAAAGTTGTTATCAAGCTATCCTTGATTGGTATAGATTTAGATTATTCATGGTAACTCATATGGTAACCACAAAATATTTATAATATATAGAGAAAAAAAGAACCGATTCAAAATAATTCACTACAAAAGACCAAATAAACAGAAAAGTAAGCAAATGGAGGACATGAAAGAGAAGAAAAATTAATAAGACATACAAAAGACAAAGAGCACATTTTTCACAACCTTTATTTTTCAATAAATTTCATTTCTTAAGGGGTACAACATCATTTGAAGATGGCATCCAGTAACCTCAGAAGGAAGGTTACTAAGGAATTTGTCACAAACCATGCCATTATTTCCATGGGCACAAATTACATTTCTGGTTTTGTTAGGTTTACCACCAGGAATCACTGTGTTGTTGTTTGCTTTAAAGGATATTATGAAAAATGTGTAATCACAGAGATGAATTTGTAAATGTAAAAAGAAATTAACTGAAATTATGGTATGAAAGGAACAATATTAGAGATTAAATATTTATTAGAGGCATACAATAACTTATTTGAATGGGCATATGAAAGAATCATTGAACTAAAAGAGCAGTCAAAATCATATTCAGAAAAACAGATAGAGAAAAGAACAGTGAAATTTGAGCAGTGTCTCAGGGATTTGATAGGCAGTATAAAGCACATAAGTATATACATCCTGGGGATCCCAGGACAAGAAGAATGGAGGAAAATGACAGAAGGAATATTTGAAGAAATAATGGCCAAAATATTCCCAACACTTGTGAAAGATATAAATATACATGCTCAGGAAGTGAAATGTACTACACACATGGTAAATCTTACTAGACCTACTCTCAGACACATACTAATGAGAATATCAAATGCCAAAGATAAAGAGAATTCAGAAACCAGCAAGACAAATGCAATTTGTCACATACAAGGGATCCTAACTAAGACCAAGTGCTGAATGTCATCAAAAACCATGGAGAAGAGGAGGTTGTGGTATGATGTTTTTAAGGCAGTGAAATGAAATAGAAAAACTGTCAACTGAAAATTCTTATCCAGCAAAAAATTCTTTCAAAAATGTGGGGGAGTTTAAAATATTCAATGAACTAAAAGATAAACAGATAAACAGTAACTGAGAGAATTTATCAGTGTAAGACTTGCCCTACAAGATATACTAAAGGGAGTTCCCAGTTGAAAGGACAAGTCAGGAGAGAGTGAGTGGCTTGGAGAGTGGTGAAGAAATGATCAACAGTAAGGATACCAAAAGGGTAAATGAAAAAGCCAATGTGCTATATCCTCAATATACAACACTACTGTTTAATTCCTTTAAGAGTCAAAATACAGTTGAATAAGAAAAGGCATATTTCCTGACAATTGTCTTGCAAAATATGAAGTGGTAAAGTGGGAAAAAGCAACATAGAAAGGTTAAACAGAGGTATATGTGAGCAGAGAACACATAGCATATCAAAACTAAGTTGGTGTCTTTTCAAATGAATAGGTAATAGGTGTAGGTTATGCAATAACAAATCCAGGTTAACCAAAAATAAAGAATTTAAAAGAAAATTACAGAAACAGAAATAACAAAGAGATCAGTCAGATACACCATGAAAGATCAACTATACAGAAAAAGATGTTGCAATAAATAAAAGAGAGCCAAAAAAAAAAAAAAAAAGATACGGCATTTACTTAGTTTGCTAAAGGCTACCAATGAAAAATAACAAAAATGAGTTGGCTTTTATAATAGGAATTTATTCGGATAAAAGCTTAAAATTCTGAGGCTGTGCAAATGTCCCAATCAAGGAATCATCAGAGATGCTGTCTCATCAAAATTTGGCTGCTGGTATTCCTGGACTCCTGCCACAATACATAGCAAAATGGCAGGTGGTTACTACCTTCAACTACAAGCTCAGTTTCTCCCTGACCTCACCTGTGAGGTATCAGGCATATGGCTTGTCTTTTTCCTCTCCACCATTTCTCATTGTTTCAGATCCATCTGAACCACTGATTCCAGCCTCCAGCCTCTCTCTCAGCCTCTTGGGGTTTCTCTGTATTTCTGCAGCTGTAGGCAAATGAGGAGTCCTCTCTCACATGGGAGGATAAAATGGTGGCTCTATGTTGACCCTTTTTGTCATTTATATAGGCCTCCATTAAAAGGATTAAGGCCCACCCTGGGCCATGCTTCACTGATGTAATCCAATCAATGTCCCCCAACTGAATTCAGTCCAATGAAAGTGTTCCATTGCCACAAGAATGGACCAACTTAAGAACATAATTTTCTGGGGTCACCATAAAAGAAAAAAACAGCACACAATATAAGAATCAAATGACAAAATAAATGAAGAAAGTATTTGCTTTTAACAGTAATAACACTGAATGTTAGTGGATTAAATTCCAAAAATTTAGATTGATAATGTGGATTAAAATTTATGATTCAAATATATCTTTTATACATCAGATACAGTTTTGACACAATTAAATGAATAGGTTCACAGTGAAAGGAAGGGAAAAGATTTTTCATGCAAAGAATAACCAAAAAAGTGCTGGGTAGCTACAAAAATATTGGATAAAATAGATGATAAATAAAAAAACTATTAAAAGACATTAAGAAAGACAATATATACTAATAAAAGGGAACAAACCACCAAGAATAAATCACATTAAAAAATATATATGCACACAATCATGTTGTTCCCAAATACATGAGGCATATACTGGCAAATATGAAGGGAGAAAAGAATACCCTTAAAATAATAGTTGGAGACTTAAATCCACCACTTTCATCAAGTGATAGACCACATAGACAGAGGATCAGTAAGTAAACAGAGTACTTTAAAATATTGAATATGAACTAGACCTAGAAGGCATATACAGAATACTGCACTCCAATACATTAAGATGCACACTCTTCTCAAGTGCTCAGGGAGCATTCTCCAGAATAGACTACATGTTGGGTCTCAAAACAAGACTTTATAAATTAAAAATTTTGTAAATATTCACAAAGTTTTCTCTGAGTATAATGACATGAAGTTGAGAACTGGAAAATCCACCATATATAAAATTTAAATAGCACATTCTTAAACAATTAGCGGGTCAAAAAAAAATTGCAAGGGAAATCAGTAAGTATCTTGAGATAAATGAAAATATCAGTACAGCATATCAAAACTTATGGGATGCAGTGAAGGCAGTGCTGAGAAGGAAAACATTAGCCCTAAATGCTTACATTAAAAGGGAAGAAAGGTCTAAAATCAAGTGCCTAAATTCACCCCTGGCGGAACAAGAAAAAAAGCTGTGAATAAAGTGAGCAGAAGGAAATATATAAAAAGATTAGAGTAGAAATAAAAGAAATTGAGCATAGTAAAACAATAGAGAGAATAAATACACAAAAACGTTGGTTCTTTGAAACCTCAATAATATTGACAGATTCTTATTTAGAACGAAAAAGAAAATAGAAAGAAGATACAAATAAATCCAGAAATGAGATGGGAGATATTACTACTGACCCGAGGGAAATTATAAAAGATCTAAAGATGATACTATGAATATTTGTATGCCATCAAATTGGATAAAGTAGAGGAAATGGACAAATTCCTAGAAGCACAAGAGTAACCTACACTGATTCTAGAAGGAAAAGAAGACCACACCAAACTAATTAGAAGAAAAGATTTTGAATCAGTCATCACAGACCTCCAAGAAAACAAAAGCCTAGGATCAGAAGCATTCACATATGAATTCTACCAAGCATTCCAAGAGTAATTAATACCAGTCCTGCTCAGACACTTCCAAAAATTTGAAGAAAAGGCTACATTACATTACCCATTCTATGAAGTCAGCATCACACTAATACCAAAGCCAGCTAAAAATACTACAATATAAGAAAATTACATACCAATTTTTCTTATGGTATAGATGCAAATATCCTCAACAATATACCTGCAATTCAAATCCAACTGCACACTAAAATAGTTAAGAACCAAGACCAAGTATGTTTTACCTTGGTTATGCTGGTTAAACATAATGAAAACAGTAAAAGTAATATACCACATTAACAAATTGAAGGGTAAAACCTAATAACCATCTCTATCGATGCAGAAAAAGGCATATATCAAAATACAGTAATCTTTCTAGATAGAAACCCTTTAGAAAAATAGGAATATAGGAAATCTCCCTCAACATGATAAAATGCATATATGAAAAACCCACAGTTAACATAATACTCAATGGTGACGAATGAAAATTTTCCCTCTATGTCTGGAGCAATACAAGTATGCTCACTGTCACCACTCTTATTCAAAATTGTACTGGAAATTCTAGCAATAGCAGCCAGGCAAGGATAAGAAATAAAAGGAATGTAAATTGGAAATGATGAAGGAAAAAAATTAATACATGATCCTATATGTATTAAGACCTTGAAAATCCAAAACAAAGTTAATAGAGCTAATAAACAAATTTTCCAAAATGACAGTACAAAATCAATATGCAAAATTCACTAGTGTTTCTATTCCCTGGTAATGAGCAATCTGAAAATTATATCAAGAAAAATATTCCATTTACAATAGTAATTAGAGGAATCAAATAACTAGGAATAAATTTAACCAGGGATGTAAAGGATTTGTCCTGTGTTCTCCTTCATATCTACTTCTATGTGAGATTCTGTTTCATCAGCCCACCAAGGGGGTTGGGACTCAACATTTAGTCACACTACAATGACATGATTGAATCAAAGCCCTAATCTTGATTTACTAAAGTAAAAGTAAAACTTCTGAATTTAATACAACCAAAGGAGTTTCATGCCCAGAAGAACAGACCAGTTTACAAGCACAATCAATAACTTTTTGTGGAATTCATAAACAATATCAAACTGTCACAACTTAATTTTATTAAGATGTATTTCAAGTAATAATTTCCATGATAATTTAATAAAATAGGAATTTTATTGACTATTTCATATCAGATATAAATTATGCTATGCAGAATAAGATGAAGGCATAAAGCAAGACAAATATCAAAAATGTATACTTATTAAAGTGATAGGTCTCTATTGACAATGAATCCTAGTGGTAAGCTTCATGAAAATGTAGAGCCTGATTTTTGCAATTTTAAACTGGGTAGGTAGGAAACGTTGATATTATAGTTAAAAAAAAAATAGGGTAATCTATAAGAGATTTTGTGCATGTATGCATGTGGTAGAGGAGGATAATTTTTGTGTTGAACATGCTGACATTAAAATAATAATATTCTCAAATTAGATAACTAGGGTCAGAGATATAGATATGCAAATGATATAATTAAAAAGACAGGTGGAAATGAAAATGCATATGGTCCCATGAAAATGGCCAACATGGTGAAAAGTAGAGTAATGGAAATCAAATTTGAAGAAAAGGAAGAGTGAAACGATAACATTAACAAGGCATATGAGGATAAGAAGGGAGGCAATTAAGGTAATGAAAGTAAGAGGATTATCTACAGATGGTTTTATATGGATATACACATATAAATAAAAACAGTTATAGGTGTAAAAACATAAAAATAAAAATGATATAAATGACAGATAGATATAGCTGTATATAGAGAGATAGAGATAGAGATAGATTTGCCATTGGCTACTTATATGGACACAGGTAACATGACCACAGATACTAAATTTACTTAAGACAGGCCCATTTATACCACTTATAACACTGTTATTAACAGTTCTCTGTTTTGCTTTCAGAAATGCTATAGTTGGATGATTTTTTAAAATTTTCCCAATGGACAGAGATAGATGCAATAAATGCTTGGAATTAAGAATAAGTAAATGTATGTGTCTGTGTGCATATGTGTACCTTTATATGTGTATGTGTGTATTATATAGATCGATATTGAGTTGTAGATATTCTTTCAATTAATTCTTCCTATGAATTCAATCTAATGGAGTGCTAAATATGTTCTTTTTCACTATTATGTTTGCTGTAATATAAAACTTTTTGAGAGCTCCTTTAAACTCTGTGTTTCTCAAGCTGTAGATTATGGGATTTATCACTGGGGTGATAATCACATACAGCATTGAGCTGAGTCTGTATCTGACTGGGGACTGTTGACGGGTTGAGGGACACAAATGATTAAATTGTATTGTGCAGTAAAACAGACAGACCACAATGAGGTGAGAAGAGCCTGTGGAGAAGGCTTTGCTCTTCCATTCGGCTGACTGGATCTTTAGGATTGTGGATATGATGTAGATATAAGAAATGAGTGATCAGAAAGGCATTGATCCTCAAGATCTCTCCTATCACTGAAACAAGCATCTTTGCCACAGATGTTGAATTAAAGGAGAGCGCCACTTCTGGTGGTATGTCAAAATAATACTGGTTAACCTGATGGGACTCACAGAAAAACAGGTGGAAGGTGAACACCGTATGCAGAAGGGAATGTAGAAACCCTGCTTCCCAGGTTCCAGCTGTCAACTGGGCACAGTGAACCTTGGTCATGATGAGGGTGTAATGAAGAGGGACACATATGGCCACATACCAGTCATAAGCCATGATGTAGAGAAGGAGGAGTTCAGTTCCTGCCAGTGCCATGATAAAATAGAGCTACTAGGCACACCCAACAAAAGAAATACTTTGCTTCTCAGTAAAGAATTTCTCAAGCATGTTGGGAATAATAGCTGATGGGCAGAATATGTCTCAGAGGGACAGATTTGCCAAGAATTAATAAATGGGTGTGTGGAGTTTTCCCTCAGTCCCAATGGACAGGAAAGTGGTGCAGTTTCCCAACAAGGTGACCTGATAGATGACAGCCAAGAACAGAAAGAAAGGATAGTGCACCTTGGTGAGATCAGAGAGCTCTAAGAGGAAAAACTCCGTGGTGGTGAGATTGTAGATGTCCCTCTCCTTTCTCCACACAGGTCTTTCTGAGGCAAATGAAACAAACATACAAAGTTAGAGTAAAAAATCTAGGAACTTATTGAAGATCAACAGATGGAGAATAGTTTGGCCCTGGTCGAGGATGAATTGGCTTAGCTCTATTTTCAATACTGATATCAAAATAGAAATACTGATAAAAATATCTCATCATTTATGATATTTATAGAAATTCACCTCAGGTCTTTAACAAGAAGGTGAAACATTTGTTGATCCTTCAGGAACCTTTGTATTTTCACCTTTCAATGAAAGTTGATAGTCCGTCCTCCACATCTGCTTAGGCAGTTTCCATTTTTGACTTGTATTATCTCATTGATTATAGTTCTATGCACTGTCTAAACATTAACTTCCATTAAGAGAGAAAATGTATGTTATTCTTGAATGTAAATTTTATTGATGGTGAGAAATAGTAGGCACATAGTGAAAGAATGATATGTACCTTTTCTGTGACATACAAATGAATCATGTGTTACCTACTTTGACAAAGTGTCTCCAATGGAAAGGAATAAATATGTCAATAATTCTATAATTTCAAAATCATAATCATTTAAAAATGAAGAGTAATGTTATATTCTCAAAACGTAAACCTAATACAAATTAAATTAGGCCTATAAAATAAAAAAGAAATTTTGATGGGGTGTCTGAATTTGAACCCAACAATAACAGACTTATTTTCATATATATTCAAATCCCTTTCCCATTACAATTTCAGTATTTGAGTACATTTCATTTAAAATTTGTATATGGTAGATCATATTGTTTTCATTTACCTTTGTTTTCCATTCTAATTACATTTCAGCAAACCAGGGAGCTCAATTATCCCAAAGTTTATGATTATTTACAATAATAATTAATTTCAATGAATTTAGGCAAATTAAAATTATGTAGATTTTTTTCAGGTACTTTAAAAAACTAAAATATACTCTTTTTATAAACATCACATGTGTAGGCCAGAAACCCCAAAGAGAAATTATGTTTAGAAAATAGAATGTCAAAATAACTCTGTGGTTCCCCTAAACTAATTCTCACTCCTCATTTCTTTACCTGGTAGTAATTTTCAATGATTTTTGGCTTAGATAAAATGTGTAGCATAAATAATGCAAAGTATAAATAATGATTTCTCCAAACAATGAAATTATTATTTTCTGCCACATTTTTATTTTTCCCCAGAAAGATATAAATAAGAATTGCCAAGATTAATAGGAAGCCATTATTATTCTTTCCTTAATGGCACTATTACTATTTCTTTTGTTTCCTTCCTTTAAACAGCAGCATCTCTGTGTCTTTCTTGAGATAAACTCTTTCCCGTGATGCACTGTAAATAATGAAACTTTTGAAAGAAAATTATGATACCAAACACTTAATCCTTAGATAACATTATTCAATGAACAAAAGATTGTTATATTGCCATAAGAGCATTCCCACCTCTGTACTTTCAACCTCATACACACAAATCCCAAGTGTTCACTTGGTGGTCCCTCCAGGTACTCCCATTCTGTCATAATCTGTTGAATGAGTTGTTGGAGACCCCCAAAATGAGTGGAAAGGACTTGGACTCCCATCTTTGGGATGACCAATTCATTCAGAAATAGACAGGCAGTTGTCTCTCAAGAGCAAGGGCAATTCCTAATAAGGGAGAACAAACAAGTGTTTCAAGACTTCTTGTTGCATGTAACTAAGAATCTTGTCATCCAACGAGTCAAGCCAGAGGGTTGTTGTGGGCCCTCGGGGTGTGGGGAGGGAGGAAAAGATCATATTAAACAGGGGCAATTTAGTGGTCAGTGGAAATGTTCTATATTACCATACAGTGATGGACATAGGACATGGTAAATATCATCAAAATTTATAAAATTATACAGTCTAAAATGTAAACAATACTGTAAACATTGACAATGTTTAGTAGCTATGTTTCACTATTTGTACATCACTTATAACAATACTACATACACATATTAAAAGGTATTAATACGGGGTTAGGAAAGGGGAAGGAGGTTGGGTATATGAGAGACTCTTGTATTCTGTGTGTGACTTTGAGGTGACCTAAAATTTCTTTGAAAACAAAATGAAAAATAGTGAGACACTGGGGAATGAGAGGGAGAAGGTGCCACAGTACAGTCTGGACACTAGATACTCAAGTGATAAAAGGCAAAATGTAAAAAAAAATTTTTTTTTAATTTTTAAAAATATTTTTCATTTTTTAAATATCCCAATCTTTTAATTTAATTTAATTTTCAGTTTTTCTTTTTAAGTTTTCATGTATTCTATCACTTACATTTAAACTTATCATTACTATTTCATTTTCCTATTGATTGTATTTGGCTATTATAGTGGCGTCATCGTTAAAGAAGCTTTGGATCACAGAAGGGTTACAACTGGGGTGGGAGAGGATCGTTGGTGGGGTGTATCAGGGATAGGGGGTGCATGGGAGGAAGTTCACCTGAACATACATATAAGGTATATAAAATTGTTCAAATGTTCACAGAGCATTGTTACAGTGGGTGAGGTATCACAAATAAATGAGTGAATGTTGAATTCTCATCCTCTTGAGCCCTGCCACATTCTCTAAGAGAACAGCAACAGTCCTCTAAGTGCAGGGGCAGTGTCTGGCAAAAAATGATGATCCACTCATGGGCTTTTGTTATTGATGACTAGTATTATGCTTCTGAAATTGAAATTTAGCCTATTGTTATGGGATGCCAAAGGGTTGCCTCTTGAGAGCATCCTTGTTGCACAAATGTCACCTCTTTCTAAGCCAAACTCAGCATATGAATGCTTTACCTTCCTCCCAGCATGGGAAATGACTCTTGGGGATGAGCCTCCCTGGCAATGAGGGATTAATACCAAGTGCCAACTGGCAATGTGACTGTAAAAAGACCTCAAATAAAGGGGAAAGATAAAGAAAAATGAATTCATATGGCTAAGAGACTTCAAAGTGAATCTAGGGGTCATTCCGGAGGTAACGTTTATGCACATCTCAATAGGACCTCATAGACTTCCAATTTGGATATCACCCCAAATAGATGGTCTTCTGAGGGCTCTGGAGACAACCAGGTCCTATGTCAGGATGGATAATTCTGGAGTTTGGTGCCTTGCCAGTGGGCTTTACTTTGGAATTTGTTCTCCTGAGAGTGACAGAGTAAGACTCAAATATGTCTTCTCTGCACATGGCTCATCTGTCCCTTCTATTCAAACCTATATGTGGTGCTCGAGTTTGTAGGTGTCCATGCAGAGACAGCAGTCTTTGGGCTCTCCATGTGCCAGCTGTACCTGGATTCTTGGAGGAGTTGCAACTCCTACTCTACAGCTCATTGGACTCACCCAGGACACCTGGAAGGGAGATGATGATGGACAACGGCCATCCCAAGGAATGGAGTCTGCAACTGTAGGCAGGATAATCCCATCCATCTTACCCATGGGATATAAGCCCCTTCACAATTGGAGGTGGAGTGGACATAACCATTGCCAACTCCTCAGGATTTGGGGAAGACCTATGGTCTAGAGTGGACTTACTGGTATTCTATTATCGACATATTGTGATTCAAGCAATGGGAGGAATTACAACATTAATGTGGAGCCAGTGGCCACTGGGCCCTCCTGGGACAGGGAGAGGGAAAAGCATTGTAATACAGGGGCTTTTTTGGGACTTGGGAATTGTCCTGAATGACATTGCAATGACAGATATGTCATTTTGTGTCATCATATAACATACAGAACTGTGTAGGAGAGAGTGTGGTCTACAATATGAACTATAGTCCATGCTTAATGACAAAGCCCCAGGATGTGTTTGTCCATTCCAGGTGATGTGTCACACTATTGAAGGATGTTTATGTGGGAGGTTGTGGGCGGTATGGGAGGTGGGGCATATGGGAATCCCTATATTTTTTATGTAACATTTTTATAATCTAAGTGTCTTTTTTTAAAATTTTAATTAAAAAACAAAGAAAAGAAAATATTAGAACAAAAATTATGTCCAGTGCTTAATACCAAATTCTTAAATATTCAAAATTCTACAAATATTAAATATCATATAATAATGCATTGAAAAATAATAGCATATATGAGAAATTAAGGGAAGTTGATAGATATACAAATATTTTTTAAAAGTAAATATTATAATTCATGTAGTAATTTTCAATGTACTCATTTAATTTTATAACCGTACTTTAAAAATTGACTTATTTTTTCTAAATAAAGATTAAGATAAATAAGTCAAAAACTTCCTGTTAAAAATACATACATGGAATCTACTGTGGCTATAAGACCAACAAGTACTGTGAAGAAATGACAAAATATTTCCCTAAATTTTGCCATGAATGTTTATGTTTCCTAAGCCAATGTTTTTGTGTTGGCATATAAAATGCAGAATTTGTTCATGTCGGAAGGAACATAGTTTAACAAACCCCTCATGTTGATCCAAATATAACTAAATCTCAAACTTTGCCCTTATATTTAGAAAAATAAAAGTTTTTATTTTTTTCAGGTACTGATGTCCAGGGATTGAACCTGGGACCTCATATATGGGAAGCCAGTGCTCAACCACTGAGCCACATCAGCTTCCCTGAGTTGGGTTTTTCATTCATTTTGCTTGTTTGCTTTTGTTATTTTCAAGAGGCACCAGGAACCAATGCTGGAACCACCAATGTGGGAGGTGGGAGCTGAATTGCTTGAGCCACATCTGCTTCTTGATATTTTTAAAATATTATATGGCTGAGGAAAAGTTTTTATACCCCTCTTTATTGAGAGAATGGGTAAATAGCTAATATGCTCTAAAATTAGAAAAATCCTCATGCAATATAATTTCCACCTGCTTTGTGGGATTACTTGGTGTGTATATTAGCAAATGAATTCATGAATTATATATGATGAAGTGAGCATTTTTCATATTTCACAAATATCAACTCATTTAAGGAGGGTACAGAGCTAGAGGCCCATGCCTAGGATTGGCCTTAAATTGGAAATTAAGCAGGAATCCTTTTTGTTTTTCTGTGGCTTACATATTTACAAATGGTCAAAGACAAACTTACCTTATATGAAGATTCTATCTGTAACAAATAGTTATTTCAGGTTTCCATTAAAAATAGAAAAAGAAAATGAGTCCATTATGCAAAATTATCACTGTTAGATGTTAGATCTTAAGGTAATTCAGAGAATAATTTATATGATACATTAATATTAAGGGAGTACTATGATTAAAAATTATTAATAAATGTGTTATTAAATTGTATTTTAAAAATATTGCTAGAGAAGTGTTCTTTCACCTTCCTTTTAACATAATGGCTGACAGCTGATAAACTAGAGGAATCATAAAAGTCCTTCTAGTGTATAACTCTCCCCCTGTTTGTGTCATCCTCCTTGACTAATAGGGCTCCTAGACCGGATTATCTAGGAAATATGAAACACAGTATTAGGTTCAGAAACATGCTTTAGATACAGCAGATATTTACCTACAAGTTTATTGGAGACCTCTGTGTGCATATGCACATTTTTTGTTTGCAAGCCATTTCTATGCATTTATTTAGCCAACCAAACTAATATTAAAAAATACACAATTTGCCTTACCTAACTAATATTTTGTTTCAACAAATTCTGTAGATGTGTAAATTTTCACAATATTTTAACATATTTACAGTCATCTAATTGTTTCTTTTACCTTAGACAATCCAAAGAATTTAGCAAAGTATTTTCTTGGGTTTTCAGTTTCACAGATTTCTTTACCAATATGATGTTTCAATATGATGAAAGTAAAATGATCCAACCAACAACAATGTTAGAGAGTTCTTATTGGAATTTGTACTGCCATTTATATCGTGCCCCCTTTCCCATTTTGAAAAGCAACTGTTAGGACTCTAGAGGGATTATGCTCCTCTTCTTGGAAAATAAACATCATTACCAACCTAATAATGGTCTTTCATTTTATAACTGATCAACTTCATATGTTGAAATAGAAATCTTAATTGTAGTAGAGTGACAATTTTGTTTCCTTTTATGTTCCAGAGTACGATACAAGAAAAGTTTTTCAAGGAATTGTTTGACCAGACAAAAGGAAATAATGAATTTATGTTATTAGAATATTTTTTTATGTAATCAGAAAAAAAAATTTGCAGTAAAATATGATTGCTATAAATCTGCATTGTTTTTATTGACAGGTAAATTTTAATACTATTTTTAATGTGTTATTACACCCTTTTATGTTGTTCACACTATTTACCATGCACATGAAAACTGGTGCTGTTACAATCCTTTAGATTCCGATGAGTGGGATTTCGATCTTATTTTAACACGTAATTCTTAACTAGATTTTCCAGGAATGAATTGATCACCAATAACCTTATAAAGCATTATAAATTAATTGGTTTTAATTAAAATCACACACACATAAATATATTTTTTAAGAATTCAGAAGTTTATCCTAATTCTTCTAATTCCAATGAAACATCAATAAAATACCTCAATGTACACTTCCATACATCCCCAATCTATTTTTATAATTCTTATTTCCCTTAGTAAAAATCCTGGTTCCCAAAAATTTCACTACATTTAATCATTTTTCTTAGTCTATACTAAAAGTTCCTTAATTTTGTAATTACTGCATTGTTGCTTCTAACACTGAGAAAAAAAAAAGTTCCAAATTACTTTGTAGCCCATTTTGTATTTAGTGCATAGGTCACTAAATTTAAATCCTTAGCATACCATATTCATAAGCTATTGAAATTAATTCTCTTTTTTATTTTCTTTATGACCACAATAAATATTTGATGTACAGTTATAGCACTTTTCTTTTTTGCATTCTATTTTAACACTTTTTGCTCATCCTTTTAAATATAATTTATTTTTAAATAGAGAGACATGAAACGTAATGATAAATACATAAAAATTTATGCTCAAAATTTTCACTGCCATCCTTACCCCTCATATCCTATACCTAATCAATATAATATCTTTTGGGTTTTGAAGCACTGAGCCAGAGAATCTTATTACATGTATTATTAAAAGTGTATGTATCCAACACCCATATGAGTGTAATCTATGGTGTAGGTCAAAGAGACTCCAGTTTTTGAGCTGTCCATGTGACAGCTGGACTTGGAACCTCAGTGGAGTTGCAATACCTAATCTACAGCTCATTGGAATCACCCAGAACAGCTAACAAAGAGATAATGATGGACAATAACCATCCCAAGGAACAAACAGGGTCTGCAATTCTTTAAAAAGTGAAAAAAGTGTATGTAGGAGTGTGTATATATGTGTATGTATGTGTGTATATGGATATATGGTTTTTATTACTTTCCTTTCTTTCTTACATGAAAGGAGGCCTTATGTACATATTATTTGCTGGTTGCCTTTTATTTTATTTTAAGTATATATTGTTTAAATCACTAATATTAGTTTATAGAGAAACATATTCTTCAGTCTTTATTATGACAATACTCCTTTGGTTAAATCAATTATGATTTTTTCAAGTATAAATATTAACATAACATTAAGTTTATTAATTTTCATATTTCATAATATGCAGACAGGTATATGATATGGTATAATATGTAATATTTTATATAGGTGTACATATTACAATTGTAATATAGTTAGATTATGGTTGACACTCTTACTTGACTATGGAATGATGTTATGAATTTGTTGGAAAATGTCCTGATCTCATAACAATATGTTCTAATGTGTTTAAGGAAGAAGTGTGGGTATTTCTGCAACATAATTTCAAATGTTTAGCTGGTACATGTTTATATTTTAAGAACATTATAAATTTTATTTGTGTATGCAAAAAGGTATATATGATGACTATGTTTGTAAAAAGAATGTGCACTATTTACAAAACAATTGAAAGAATCTGTATCTGTAAATTTCAAAATATGTATGTATAGTTAAAATAATATGTTAGGAATTAATAAATTTAGTTAAAATATAATTAGATGTTCCTTATAGCATTTCAATTATTCTGTATATTTGTAAATTTTCCAGATAAAATGTTAAATAAAATAAAAAACGACCATAAGAACAATGATCTTACATTCTACATTCAAATTCTCATTTCTAGTCAATTTCCCTATTAGTATGAAAAACACAGAAACGCTTAACTATACATGTGATTCTTAGGGAAATAGTCCATTCACATTTAACCCTAGTAATATGTCCCTATGTGCTTTAGGTGTTTATGCTTGTCCTTTGTTTTTTATCTCTATGGTGATTTAGAAGGTTTGTAATGTCTTTTTAGCTCCTTACAAGTTTTTTTCCTTGTAGTTTTATGAAATAACATTTTATCTCTATTTATTTGCATGTGACTTTGTGCTTTAGGATGCAGACAATAGAGATGGATTCTTTATTATGGACATGAGGAAATGCCTACATGTTTCTTCCTAATTTATTTCCAATCTCCCTCTCCTCTTCACTGCTGGAATGTGGTCTTCCAGTGTATGAATATGGAATCATGATACTCTTGAATAAAAGAACATTCCCTCAAATGTTGCTAATGCAAAATAAGCTTTACTTTTCTGCCACACTAAAAATTGCAGAATTGAAATGTCAGTTCCAAACTTCACCTTGGAACTATACTTTTTAACACTTTATCTTCAATGACCTGATCACATGGCTCTGGTTCCCCAAGTATAGAAATGAGCATAGCAACACCCAACATTTCATCATGGTCCAGACACCTGGAAAGAGAGACAGAAGTCGTTGGGGCAGAAGAGTAACTGTGTTGCTAGTCAAGTCCCTTGTAAAAATTTTCCTGAAATAAGCTCCAAAAAATTCCACTTAATCTATATTTGAGAAGTTGAGTTCAGTGGTTCTATCCACCTTCATTCCATCCACTAAGGAGACTGGGAAGCATTGTTTTGTTTTTATTTGAGACAACTCTTAGGCAGGCAACTAGCACTGCCAGGCATTACATATATTGTCACTTATATTCATTAATGTCATGTATAATATAACATGCTATTATAAAACCAAGTATCCTTAATGTATATGTATTGATACTTACACTGAAGTATTTGAAACACATCAGGCTTATTTAAAATCTTCTCTAGCTCTGAATTGTTATTTGTTGTTTGGCAAATTACTAATTATCTATCAGTATTATTCTCTATTCTGTTGGGATTGTTGGGACCTCCCATTCAAATGTCATCTGCATACATAACTTCCTGGCTAGAGAATACAATTTCAAGCTTCTCTTGTAGCTAGGTGGGTAAACATGATGATGCTAGGCTGTCGACATTTTAGTGGATATGAGGTATGATCTGGGTCATAATCACATAATGAAGGTGATTGACCACTACATTCTTTTTCACTTAAGCCAGGGAGAATCAGGCTTTGCAATTTTGTTCCATGGAAAAATGTATGTTCAACAACAACAATCCAGGAAATGGTAGAGAAATGAAAGAGAACAAATCTGGATATCTGTAAATGAGATTCCTTCTTTGTGGACTGCATAGACATTAAGCCTGTACATGAGAGTCAATCAATCAATTAATCAATCAACCAGTAAATAAAGTAAAACATTCTTTCATAGGATAGTGTTACATAAATTTCATTATGTGGAAATTTATGTCATTAAATTGAGACAATTTTTATTTCCTAATATATATATTTGATGGTAGAAATAACCCACCACAAGCTGAGGTAGACATATGTCACAAATTTTAATATGCTTTCTTCCCATTTTGTTCATTTCTAAATATTTTATAATTTCACTTGGCATTTCTTCTTTGAAACATTGATTATTTAGTATTCTGTTGTCTAATTTCTTAGTATTTGGAGATTTTCTTATTGTTATTTTCTTATTCATATCATTTTAATTCATTATCTCATGGTAAAATTCTTTTGATTTCCATTTTTTAACATTTTTTAAAGATCTGTGTCAAAATTAAGTAGAGGTCTATTTTGATGAATGTGTGAATTAGTAAGTGCTAATGCTCAATTATAAACAGACATCAATGCTATAAAAATGGGATTTCAAAAATGAAAGAGCTTTAATGCACGGCCAGTTTGCTTGGAGACAGACCTTCAAGCACAAATCTCTCTCTCTGTGTCTAAAGTGTTTAGGGTTTTATGGGAAGTCACTCATTTAAAAGATGTTAACAAGAATAATATCAAGTAAAAAAGAAACTAAGCTAAAGCAATCATTAAAATAGCAAGGAAAGTAATGGAACAAAGTTAAACTACCCATTACAATAATAAGTATAAAAACTATGATATCATGTAAATGAATGGAACTAAGGTAAAGTAACCATTACAATAACAATAAAACCACTGTTTTCAGCATTACAAATGTTCCATTTTCACTTAAAATATTTTTGTTTGTTTGTTTGTTTTTGAATACCTAGGTGTCAGGGATTGAACCTGGGACCTTATATGTGGAAAGTCAGCACTCAACCACCGAGCCACATCTGCTCTCTGAATTGGGTTTTTCATTTGTTTTGCTTGTTGCTTGCTTTGTTTTTTGTTTTTCCAGGAGGCATTGGGAACCTAACCCAGGACCTCCCATGTGGGAGGCAGGCACCTAACTGTTTGAGCCATATCTCCTCTCAAAAATCGAATTAAGCTAAAGTAACCTACACAATAGCAAGTAAAACCCCTGTAGTTAGCAGTTAGAAATGTTACATTTTCACTTAAAAATATTTTTTTATTATGTGATTTTTGTATGAAATGATCCATAAGAATTATTGGTGCAGTTTGGCTTTTCATTTGACTGTTGGGTTTTAGTATACTGATTCTATTGTTTACTTAAAGAAGAGGCTTAAAATCTCTGTGAGTCACTGTATATATATATTTTTTTATTTGTTCTGCCAGTTTATATTTTATGTATTCTGAAGCTTTTCATATCTATATATAAATATTTTGCATGATTAAGATTGTTATGCCTTCATGGCTAACTTTTAAATCATTATATAATATCTCAATTTCCCTATATTAATTTTCCTTTCTCTAAAATTTATTTTTCTTGATAGTGATATAGCCACGCAAGTTTGCTTTTTCATAGTTTTTTCATGATATATTTTAATTTAATCATTTTGATCTACTTACATCATTATATGTCAAATGAGTTTCTATAGACAACATTTAGTTGGGACATTTTTTTTGTCAATTCTCACAATAGCTATTTTAATTCATCTAATTATACAATGTGCATTTAAACTAATTTTTGGAATGGTTGGTGTCTATTGACCATTTTGTTAGTTTCATGGACTTCTTCCCAGAATTGCTTACTCCTGTTTCCCCTTTCATTCCTTTGTGAGCATTTTTGAGCCTCTTTTAGAATTTCATCTTCCTTGATCTATTGTTTTTTTATGAAAATATCTTTTGTATATTTCTGTATAATTTTTCATGTTGTTCTAGGGAATACTATTGGATATATTTCTATTTCTTTGCTAAAATTGTCTCAGACTTAGAGACTACAGCCAAAACAAATATCTATCTCACAGTTTTTAGGTTCAAAATTTGAGGCACGGCATGGCTGACTTTTCTGCTCATAATTACAGAAGACCAAAATAAAGGTTCTTTCAGGGTTTTGTTTCTTGCTGAAAATTCTTTGTAAGAAACTTCTTCCAAGTTCTTTCAATTTTTTGGCAGAACTCAGTTCCTTTGAGAGACTGAGGTGTCACTTTCCTGGCAGCTTTTAATCAGGGCTTTTCTTGGCTTTCTAAATTTACCTTCATTTCTTCCACAGGTCCTCAGGACCTACTGTATTGTCAAAGACAGCAAAATTTTTTTGAGTTCTTCTCATGTTTCATATATTTCTTAATTCCTTTTCTGCCACCAAATATTGAAAGCACTCTGATTTTTTGTTTCTTTTTATTTACATTTATTTTTTATTTTTTAGAAGATACTTAGATTACATAAATGTAACACACAAAAAAATGGGGATTCCCATATGTCCCACTCCCCACACCTCCCACAACCTCCCACATAAACATCCTTCATTTGTGTGGCACATTCATTGCAGTTGACAAACACATCCTGGGGCTTTGCCATAAAGTGTGCACAATAGTTCACATTGTAGTCTACACCCTCACACACAGTTCTGAATGTTATCTGATGATATGATGATATAAAATGGCTTATATCTGTCATTGTATCGTCATTCAAGGTGATTTCACAGCCACGAAAAAGCCCTGTATTACAAATGTTTTTCCTTCTCCCTGACCCAGAGCCTGCAGTGGCCACTGGCTCCACATTAATGTTGTAATTTCTTCCATTGCTAGAATCACAATATGTCTACAGTAGAATACCAATAAGTACACTCTAGTCCATATTTCTTTCCCCAATCCTGAGGCTTCTGGGACTGTGATGTCCATTCCAACTCTAATTGAGGGGGGGACTTATATTCCAAGGGGAAGATGGATGGGACTAACTTGCTTGCAGTTGCAGACTCTCTCTGTTCCTTGAGATGGTCATTGTCTATCATCATTTCCTTGTTAGTAGTCCTGGGTGAGTCTGATGAGCTGTAGCGTAGGTGTTGCAACTCTGCTGAGGTTCTGGGCCCAGCTGGCACCTGGAGAGACCAAAGACTGGAGTCTCTTGAATGTATACCTACAAACTCCAGCACCGATTATAGGTTTAAATAGAAGGGACAGATAAGTTATATATAGGGAAGACATAATTAAATCCAACATTGTCACTCTCTGGAGCACAAACTCCAAAGTAGGGCCCACTGGCAAGACACGAAACTCCAGAGCTATCTGACTTGACCATAGGAACTGAGTTTCTACAGAGCACTCAGGAGTCCCACTATTTGGGTTGGATCCACTTTGGCAATCTATGCGATTCTTCCTAGATGTGCATAGCTATTATCTCTGGGATGACCTCCCGACTCACCTTGAAGTCTCTTAGCCATATAAACTTATTTGCCTATAGCTTTTACCCCTTTTATTTGAGATCTTTTTCCAGTTGCATTGGCAGTTGGTGTTTGGTAGTAATTCCTTGATACTAGGGAGCCTCATCCCCAGGAGTATTGTCCCAGGCTGGGGAAGGTAATTCATTCATATATTGAGTTTGGTTTAGAGAAAGGCCACATTTGAGCAATAAGTAGCCTCTCAGGAGGCAGCCCTTAGGCATCCCACAACAACAGGCTACCTTTCAATTTCAAGAGCAAAGGCTCATAAGTAGAGTCATCAATATCAAGGGCCATCAGTGAATCATATTCTTTTGCCAGTCATTGCCCCTTCACTTGGGGGACTGTTACTACTCCATTAGAGAATGTGGCAGACCTCTCCAGGAAAAGAATTCAATATTCTCTCATTTATTGTGTGAGTCTCCAGCCACTGAGACAATGCCCCTTGAACACTTGAATTTTTTATTTACCTTATATGTGTGCACAGGTGAAATTTCTCCCATGTATCACCCATCACTGATACCCCACACTAATGATCCTCCCCTGCCCCAGTTGTAACCCTTCTGTGATCCAAAGCTTCTTCAGGAATGAAGCAATTAAAATATACAAATACAATTAATAGGAAAATGAAATAATAATGATAAGTTTAAATATAAGTCATAAAACACATAAAAATTAAAAAAAAAACTAAAAATAAAATAAAGAGTTTGGGATATTAAAAAATAATAAAAAATATTTTTAAAAATTGTTTTTGACATTTTACCTTTCTCTCTGTTTTCAAAGAACTGTGGTCTATTCTCAGTGGCAAGGCCCCAGGATGTGTATATCCATCATGGGTGTTGTGCCACACTGATGAAGGATGGTGGTGTGGGATGTTGGAGGTGTGGGAGGTGGGGAACATGGGAAGCCCTGTAATTTCTGAGTAATATTTAGGTAATCTTAGCACCTTAAAAAAAAAAAATATATATATATATATAAAATAACATTTATGTAAACAAATGACCATATATGCATATGTATTTATATATCATTTTACAAATATTTGTATGTATTGTGAAAAATTTGATTTTTACCAACAATAAAAAAATTAAATTAAAAAAACAAAAACAAAGAAGTTTTGTGTCAAAGTAAAGTCACATAAAGAATACAGGGGTTCTCATATACCCAACATCCTCTCCTTTTCCTGCTTCCCATATTAATACCTTTTTATATGTTGATGGTACCTTTGTTATAACTGGTATACAAATATTGACACATTTCATTTCAGAACATACACTTTTATAAATATTGATATTTAACATGGTCTGTGTCCATCATTGTAAGATCTTGAAGAACACTTCCATTGCCCACGAAAAACCCACTGTTCAATCTATTCTATTCATCCCTCCTCCTCCCCTCAGGTCCCACGGTGTCCCCCTGACTTCACTCCTTGGATGACAAGATTCATAATAACATGTAACAACGCTGAGGTTTTGACACAATGGTTTGTCCTCCTCTATTAGGAACTGGCCATGCTCTCAAGAGACTCCCACTTATTTGTGAACAAATCGGTCCACCAGAGAATGGGTTCAACACCTTCCCTCATTGTGTGGGTCTCCTCCCACTGATAAAATATATTATGATAAAATGATCATTTACACACTCACGAGAAGCCTGCTCCAGGGACACCTTGTCCTGAATGCCCCACAACCAACACGCTAAACTATTAACGCTTCCTTGTCAAATTGTCATAAGAGCATCCCCAACTTTGTACTATCAACTACATATCCACAGATCCCCAGTGTTCTCCTGGTCCATCTACACATCCTCCCCCCAGTTCCCTAGACCTTCCACCCCATCATCTCCAGTCTACACACCTGTCAAACCTGCACCTCCCAACCTAATATTTTCAGTACCCTCCTGTCATATCCCTTCAATACACAATTACACACGTTCACCTTAACATTGATTATGTCTGTATGGTGTTGGCTCACAACTTTTACTCCCTTTCTATTCCCTTTTCATGTCCTTGCATTCAGTTCTTCTGGGGATATACCCACCAGTGCAATTGCTGAGTCATATGGCAGATCTATATTCAGTTTTTTGAGGAACAGCCAAACTGTCCTCCACAATGTTTGGAATTTTCTACATTCCCATCAGCAGGGGAAGAGAGTTCCCATTCCTCCACATCTTCTCCAACAGTTACAGTCCTGTGTTTTTTTAATAGCCAACAGTATAATGGGTGTAATATGGTACCTCATTGTAGTTTTGATTTGCATTTACCTAATATCTAGCGATGGTGAGCATTTTTTCATGTGCTTTTTATCGATTTCTATTTCTTCCTTAGAGAAGTGTATTTTCAGGTCACTTGCCATTTTATACATGGGTTGTTGGTCTATTTTTTTGAGGTGTAAGATTTCTTTAAATATGCTGGATATTAGCCCACTATCAGATATATGGTTGCCAAATATTTTCTCCCATTGGGTAGGCTCCTTTTTTAACATTCTTGATGATGTCCTTTGAGGCGCAAACATTTTCAATTTTTAGGAGATCCAATTTATCTATTTTTTCTTTTGCTGCTCATGTTTGGGTGTGAAGTTCATGAATCTATTTCCTATTAAAAGGTCCTTTAGAGGCATCCTTACATTATCTTCCAAGTTCTTTATGATCTTTGCTCTTTTTTTTAAATAATTTTTTAAAAAATTTTTATTGAAAGTCACCCAGACTACACAAATACAGGGATTCCAATATGTCCCACCCCCCACACCCCCCCCAACCTTCCATATAAACATCATTCATTAGTGTGGCACTTCATCTGCAATGGATAAATACATCCTGAGGCTTTGCCATAAAGCATGGACTGTAGTTCACATTGTAGGCCACACTCTCTCCCACATAGTTCTGCATGCAATATGATGATATAAAATGGCCTATATCTGCCAAAGCAATGTCACTTAGGACAATATCCAAGT